>JAMKCH010000034.1:0-41166 GCA_023653785.1 Ophioderma brevispina
AACAGGGTTTTCTTTTTTCGTCGCCTAATTGATATAGGTTTTACCTACAATCCTCGTCAAAAGTCTTGGAACACTTTTCGCATTCAGGTGTAAATAGATGTCTCCGCTCCCCTGTACAATGCTGTTCAGACGCCAACGTTTTATCGTGTTGTGAAGGGGTCTCAACATTGTCTGATGGGGGTGGGGGGGGAGGGGAGGGTGGGGAGGGTAAAACAATCTTCCCAGCTCCTGCTTTCCCCTTGGAGTTTGGAGAATGATTGTATTCACTCACAGCAAAGTTTCACGCTTGATTGCATTAAGATAGGACGGAGTGTTCCAAATACTTTTTGCGAGGATTGTAGATCTTTATACTTACCCACTTAGATCTTTATACTTACCCACTTAGATCTTTATACTTACCTACTTGTTATATTATGGCATTGTCCCCCCAGAACCGCACAAATTAGGCAAAAAAAAAATTGTATTGGAGTAACCCGCCCTACCCTAAATTTGAAAATCAAGCCCTGTACACAAGTACACCTACCCTAATTTTTTTTATTGATTTTCAAAAATCTTATTTTTCAAGATGTTTTTACCCTGATTTTTAACCGATTTTCTCAATATTTTGTGTTTTTTCACAGCTGTTTGAAAGTCTCATTTATTATGACAAAACGAGAATAAAACAAAAAATATCAACGGCGACACACTTTTGACAACTGATTTGGAGTACTTATACCAGTATCTACATCCTGTGTAAATTTGATGAAATTTCATTGCGGGCAAATATGATTTTTCATAAAAACCTAGTTTTACACGTCTTTCTATGGGAAATAGGCATATAGAGGGCGCTATAACATACAAATTATGACCTTTGTAGACCTATATGGCAAGATTCCCGCAATGGATTTTTCTGATTTTTGCAGTGGTAATAGCACTTGCATGTCCCTACTTATATCAGTTGTCAAAATTGTGTCGCCATTGTTTAAAATTGCTCTAAAAATAAAATAGACAATTTGCATGGGGTCAAACAGCTGTGTTTTGTGTTCTGGTGTAACTTTGGCAACTTCTCTTTAAGATTTTCAATAATAAGAGTCAAAGTATCAATATTAATAACATTACATAGACTATGTGTGATGATATGATGTAGTGATGCATTATTAAAAAAAAAAAAATTCCGCCCACCCTACCCTATTTTTGCACTGGCCCGTTACTCCAATACAACATTTTTTTTTTGCCTTATTGTAAATTTATGATCATGCCCATCCTTAGTGAGTGCAGTACGCCCTGCATACCTTTTGCCCTGATCATTCATATGTTTTGGACAATTCAAGGAGGTGTAGGGTACCTGTGGGGAAGGTTGGATGGGAGACTCCAAGTGGGTAAGTGTAAAGATCTAGGTAAAACCTATTTCAATTTTGGAAATTTAGATTTCCTTGCAATCTTTATACTTATAATTACCCACTTGTTACATTATGGTATGGACTTTGCAGCCTTCACAGCAGTGGTTCACTATACCTTCCAGAATGCCATGTCCCAACTTAATACATGAACTATGAAAGATCTACTATAGATCTCTGAACTACAGAAAAAATCATCATCAATGACATATTCAAAACAGTCAAAACAACATGTTGGCCCCTAAATCAGCCCTCAAATACATGTTTAACTGCATAACATGCTGTTGCAAATTTCAAACACTATCAAACTTGACCACATAGCTGGGTCTGTCTACAAAGAACTACAGTGCCTTTCCACTGTAGTAGTATGTCATACTTTTAAATCTTTTACTAGTTTAAAAGTTTCACTGATCTGATTTGTAAGATCACCCTATAATCAGTTAAAGCATGGAGATTTATTTCTTCCCAAATTTGTGTCTCTTCCTTTGGTGCAGGAGGTCGTCGGTTCGAGTCCCGGCAGGGGCCACTTGCTGGGTTAATTTCAGGTACTAAATTCTGGATTGGATTTGTATAAACCTATGGATTAAAGACTGGAATTCACTCTCCCTGTGGTTCTTTAGGACTCACAGCAAACAAACCATGCGAATATCCTGTCCTTTGGAGGGGACATTAGCCTTATGTCTTGTACTTACTTTACCAGCCCTGTTTTTGATAAGAGTAGAGTGGAACACCCTGACTGCAAAGTTATCCTAAGAATCTGGGCATCATTGGAAAGCAGTGTCTGAACACCTGAATGATTTATCCAGGATATCTAAGAATTAGCGGGACATAATGGCATGAAAAAACACGGCGGTTTCGAACCCGAGTCGCGCGGCTTTCGCGCATAACTGTAAGACAAAACGCATCACCCATAGTGACAACTGGCGAGTCCAGTGTCCCAAAAAGTTTGCAAGTGGATAAACTCTCCAATTTCATCAGCTAGTTACTTCCGCACTCTTTCATTGCACACCACCCTAGGGGTTCACAGCATTTTCCATTTGATGGAGCAATATATTAATCTTGAAATTTTGGAAATTCCCCCCTCCCCCCCCCACGGCAAAGTGGAGATGTTTAGGAGTAGCACCCCGGTTTTGCATTTTTATAGTATTCTTTATTTCCTGCTCTTTCATTGACCCCACCCAGGGGTAACAACATTTTCCATTGTGGAGATTTAATCATGAGAGTCCTCACAAAGAGCAAAACTAAGATGTTTAGGGTAGCAAACCTCGGTTTGCATTTTTATAGCTTTCTAGACCTCGTCACTTTTTTTCATTTTCATTTGACCCACGCCTAGGGGTCACCACATTTTCCATTGTGGAGATATTACTCTTGAAAAGCCCCCATGAACATACACTGTAAGATACGTTTAAGAGTATCACCCCCGGTTTTGCATTTATAGTTTCTATACTTCCTTACTCTTTCCTGTGGATACCACACGCCAGAGAGGTCACAACATCTTCCATTTTGGAGATATTAATCTTGAATGTTCCCAACATATCATAACCAGAGATGTTTAGGAGTAGCACCCCCCGGGTTTTGCATTATAGTATTCTTTATTTCCTGCTCTTTCCATTTGACAACCACCCCCACGGGTCCACAACATTTTCCAATGTGAGTAGTAATCATGAAAATTCATGCAAAAAGCCTTATAATTCCACTGAATTTAGTAAAACATATGAAATTTTTCAATTTGCAACACTATTTTTTCAAAAAATCAGGTACCATACATTTTAAATTTGAGTCCCATACGAGGTCCGGAAAGCCTGGTGAAATGCCAATTTTACGTCTTTTCACATTTGCCAAGAAATTTAAACAGAGTTGCGGCAACCAAAGTTACCCACCAACAACCACAACTAGAAAAAACCCTTTCAATGCGACCAGGGGCACTGATCAGCTACCGTCTACCCAACCTCGTTTATATCCGGCCACGTCGGAACCGGCGCTCATCCGGATATGCGATTTGGGCCGGATATGCTATTGATGCTCAAACACAGGCTAAACATGCAGTTCGCAGTGGGGATTAGTGGTTGCACTGTATTATACATTGCTATACCCAACTAACAATTTTTGCAGTGTTATGAATATATTACAGGGAAATAGTGAGAAATAAAACGGATATATACCACATTGTTTTTTGCATGTTTATTATTCAATTATTGGGCTAATCTAATTGGATATCTTAAGTCCAGGATCGTGATCGTCTGTCAAAATTCCTCCCCTGGTCTGAAAGGCTGATCGTTGCCTATTTACTAGCAGCCGCGGTTATGTCAAAACCGACGGACATTTACACGGCATCGTAAAAGTTCTAGTTCTATCCACAAGAACAGATTTTAATCAGAATAAGGATCTAAATCCTGTTAAAAACAATATTCCATCATAACGAGCTTGGTTGTTACGGGAAGCATGCAAATGTGCAAAATTTGGAATCTGGAAAGCCGATCAAGTTTTGAGCTAAATGACTTCCGGTTTGGAAAAGGTGTTTCTAGATATTAGTCGCACGTAGAATTTTAATTAAAAATTTGTTTTGTTGATTTGAAGAAGTCTGTACGTGTTATGTGTTTACTTTTTTTTTCATTTTTTTTTCCGGTTTTCCTCTTCCGATTTTATTGATGCTCATATGCGGTCCCATTTCATAGTGTGCTTAGATGGCACAATCATTGTTTTGGTGTATGGTGTTTTTTGTACTGTTAAATTACCCGCTTAGAAAATATGTGTGTGCCATCGTGCCCAACGTTTTTGATTGCTCATCGTTACTATCACGTCATGTTGGCAACAGCTATGATTTTTGAGGGAGTGGTCCGATTGACCTCGGTTGTATCGAGACTTCCCCAGAAACCAACCCAATAAAAGGTGATGTGGGAAGCCCCTTACTTTCACTGGTAGTCATTATATAGGATAGATAACAAGTTCAAACGGAAAAAAATAGGTGTTACGAAATAATAAAGGACAAAAATGAAAAATACACCATGCATGCGCAACGGCCCGCCAGTCGCCAGCCGTATAATAGCAGGATCCGGATAATTGGTGGCCGGATAAACGATGTTGGACTGTATATCTATTGATGTTAATACCTTTGTTGTGGTCGCTCGCCCACCCCCACCCCCCCATTTTTTGCTTTGATATTTTTCTTGTTTTGTACACCACCAATCACACACATCCCTATCTTCCAAAATAAACACATGCTGTGACCTAATTTATTGTATGGTAAACAAACTCCTTGAATCAAATTCTTTGCAAGGTGTAGTATTTCACACTGACATTGACACCTGAGGAAATTTGGTTGAAATGGACAAGCATTTGGCATTAGTTTGCAATTTGTAAAAATAATTCCAAAGAATTGCCCTGTTAAGTGGACCACAGTGCATTTCGACCACAATTTACAATTCCACTCAAAAAAATATATGGCATAGTAGTCTCATGTAGCCAAAGGAATTTTGCATATCCAATGTACCATTTCAGCAATACAAGCAATTATGCATATTTAATTAGATCAATTGCATCAACAATGCCCCTTTAATGGCCCACATGCACTTTGGAACCACAATTATGATTCACACAAAAGATTTAAACACCTGTAATCTCATGTCGCAAGGAATTATGCATATCCAATGTAACCCATTTCAGTGATACCAACAACAGCGACTTACGCATATTTTAATAGATCAATTGTATCAAAAACTGCCCATTTTAATCGGCCACAATGCACTTTGATTTTGACCCAATTAATGATTCACACAAAAGATGCATGGCATAGTATCTTTCATGTTGCGACGAATTTTTGCCCATCCGATGTACCGTTTCAGAGATACAGTAATTAATGCATATTTATAGCCCTCATTTGCATACCCTAGCCCACACATAACTCACAACTTTCCCAAATTGCAAGAAAGGTGCGCATCATGATAGGCTTTCATGCAGAGCGAAGTGAATTATTGCCTATCCGATGTACCGTTTCAAAATTTATTAGCATTTTAGCGCTGATTTTTTGCATATTACTTAGCCATTTGCATATTTAGTTTTTCCCAAATCGCCCAAAATCAAATCAGGTCGATAACTCCTCAGCCCGCTCCTTCCACCAAGGTTAGAAAAAGACATCATCATACACCAAACGGAACTCCAGAAAACTTGTACAGCAACCTTGCGGGAAATTTGTGTTAATTATGCAAATTAGATACCTAATTACCATATTTACCCCCAAAATCCTAATCAGGTTGAAACTCGTCGACCCGCTTCTTTCCACCAGTTATTCACGGAGCCTACGGAACTCCAGATAATCGTACACAAGCCGTGGGAACACCAGACGCGGACCAGACAGACAGACGGACAGACAGACAGAAAAGTGATTACTAAGTCCTCTGCTGAACAAAGTTCAGGCGAGACAAAAAATTGACATAATGAAAAGGACCCTTACTGAAATCACTTCCATGATTTTGAAAAACCATTTGGATGTTCTCATTCCTGGGGTGGGGGGGGGGGGTAGGTGGCAAGTTTGGGTGGCAATTTTCTTGGACAAGGATGCTGACATTACTGGCCACAATTTCGCAAACTTGTGCTAATGCCGGCTAATTAATCTTTCACTTGCCAGATCATAATCTTACTACAAGTCCTAAAGTACAATGCCTGAATCCCGGTCTGAATGCTTTTGAATTGTGTAGCGCAAAACTGGCAAGATACACTGTAAATTCTGTCAGGGAGGTGAACACTTGCGTTTTTTCTGTTTCAGAATTGCCACAAACTGCCACCTCCCCGCATGGAACTTTTCCTGTTTTTACAGAATGTCAACATCCAAATTTTTTTCAAACTCGTAGGAGTGAATTTCAGTAAGGGTCCTTTTCATGATGTCCATTTTTTTTTCATCCATTATGTCCCGTTAAATAAAATAAATACATAAAATATATAGGAACTGTATTCTGGTCGAGAATCCAAAAACCTGCTCTAAACAATGACATGATAGTGTTTGCAATACAGTTTGCCATTTTTAATAGTGTAACTTACCTTATCAAACAGTTGGTCACAGAGCGACTGTCCAAACTCTCCCTCCTCCAGAAACAAGAAACTCCTTAATGCTACAAAGTGTTTGTCAATTCCCGAGGCCACTAAGTAGTAGCCTCCAACATGCTTGGTGACTAACTCAATCTGACAAATGAAATCAAGAATAAAATACACATACACTACATGTGCCAATGTAAGGACCATCACATAACTTATTTATAAAAACGGTCACTGGCACTAATATCGCATTTCATGCAAACACCTGCCTATGACACAAAACAAAACTCTTGAACCCAACATCATTAGCAATCATATTGAAAAAGCACGCCACTGCTAATATAATTAACCTTGGTTGGGTCACTTGGCTAGTGCTATTCCAAAGCACAGGAACAAAGAAAGCTGGGCCGTGGGTCCAAATTCTCAAATTACATATTAATTCTCATTTTGCTCATAATAATTTCGTAGAAAATTAGTTTGACATTTTGGGTTGCAATAGATCAAAGTCCATCTTAGCGGAAAAATGACAGTGCCTTAGGTTATGCACCCGTCTCAGTGCCTCTTGATGATGGCTAATATGCACAAGGGCAAAAACCACACTTCTTTCTTTATAACATTTCTATATCCATGAACATCAGTTCCATATATACCCGTTCTACTGGTTCCGGATATTCCGTTTTATTCTTCATTTCAATTCACATGGGCTATCGTAACCTGTTGTCACAGCGCACCCAATGCTTGTGTCTTAAGGTTTTTCCCGATTGTACATGCACGACCCCGTGCAGTAATTGGTTGGGATACGACACACGAACACGCATTATGCGGGTGCATCCCCTGTGACGTCGCAAGTAGCACGTCGTGCCTCGCTTTGGTGGTGGGTTGAGGACTTTTTTCCCCCTTGGCGTGTGTTTGCAATGGAGTAGTGGTGCACGGCGGCAAACCTTAGACTCCTTTAAATATTGTTGAGTGTCCGGTAATAGTTTGATCGTGTGCTATAGTGGCAAGCCAAGACAAACTTTCTTTTGTTCTCGGTATGATGTAAAGTTAAATGTAATGTACTACAGTGTAGTGGTGTAGCATAATGTAGTAGAGTGCAATACTACAATGCATTGGGTCAGTACTATCATGCATTGTAAACGTAAAGTTTTTCGTCAGTGTTAATTGTAATGTCTTTCTTTGTTTGTGTTAACTATTATTAGTCAAGCCTGAGTAACCCTATTATGCTGCCTATTCAAATTGATAAAGAAAATGTATTGTAGTGATACGAAACTCACTCGCTTTTCTCGGTAACATTTGGTATATATTTAGTAACTGTTACGCCTACACACAATAGAATATAATGCTTTATTCTCAAAAGCAAATTTTCACACGAACAGTTTACTGCAGAAGCTACTGTGAGAAGAAACAAACCTATAGCAATTTGGTAAATTTTTGCAAATTTGAAAGACCATTAAAAAAATCTTGTCATCTATACTGCTTAAAAGAGAACCTGTACAACGAATAATATAATACAATATACCCTATAAAATAATTATTGAGCACATATCGAGTGTTTTCATCACAAAACGGAATTATATTAACCATAAAAATGAATTAAAACATTTTTTTTCTGACCATGCGCTATTTGAAATTCGCGCTAGTGTATATGGGATATGTATATGTGTTAAGCGATACGGACGGCACACTAGCGTCATACACCTTCACACGTGACGCTTTCATAATGTATATTTCCTATGGCTTGTATGACGCAAATGTGCCGGCTGTATCGCATAACACGTTATACACAAGCACGAATTTTAAATAGCGCATGGTCAGACTAGACTGTTTTAATTCATCGTTATGGTTAATATAATTCTGTTTTTCGATGAAACCACTTGATATGTGCTCAATAATTACTTATAGAATATAATGTATTATATTATTTGTTGTACAGGTTCTCCTTTAAACTTTGAAGTACAAAGTAAATTAATCGATGTGTTGTGCAGCATTATCGTGCTTTACTACAAAAACACGCTTATACATGCTTAGACGCAGTCTAAATCACATGCGAATAAGACACAGCGCATGATGTACGAACAAAACAAATCTCTTACACAGATACACAAAATACTGGTCATATAAGTCAACAAATACCAGGCATTCCTTGTGAGACTTGTGTGGGAGTTTATTGATTACTTTGTACTTCTAGGCTTACAGAGTTTAGGGGAGAGTTCATGCTTCATTGTCAACCACTTGTTTTCAACAGTATCTTTGTGCGATGCAGTATTTAAGTACCGTATTCGCCCTTATTAGCGCCCAGGCTATTTAAGTCACTTTGGGTGGGCGCTTACGATGTACAACACTGGAGGTCATCTAGTATGGGTCCTCAGTACACTTACACACTGGAAGCTGTTTTTATCCAAGTTTTGCCCCCAATATTATAGTTTACCAAAGAAAATTTGTAGATCGGTGGTTGTGTGTCGGGCCCATCATTTAATAATACCATTAAGTACTTCAGAATGATTAGGATTATGTCCAAATTAGTCTCGTCCCCAAGGCTTGGTTTGGTGAGTGTCCTGCGGAACGTATACTGTGAATACTCACCACAACAAGTCTGGTGAATTTCGTTTCAAGTCGATTGCCGATTGGTCAGTTATTTTTAGTATGCCTTGAGTCAAGATCTTTGATAGGAGTGCTCCAATTGGCAAGCCGTTAACAATGTACAGTTCATTCTTATTTTTAGTATGCCTTGAGTCAAGATCTTTGATAGGAGTGCTCCAATTGGCAAGCCGTTAACAATGTACAGTTCATTCATCAAGGTTCAAGGCAGGCCCTAAAGTAAACTGACAGCATAATACTACAGCATAATTATGCAACCTTTGAAAGAATGTCTTGCAATGTTTCAGTACAAGGACATTTCATCAAGACATCATGGATTTTTAAATATGCTCTTCCTGTCGGTCAATATTTTTTTTTACTCAAGCAATATCAATCAGCGACAAGCTCATATCGAACTCCACCAGACTTGTTGGGTGAGTGTTTGCAGTGTACATGCCCGTTGGGCCACACACCAAATACAGGGAATGCGACTATGTCCAAAATGTCAACAAAAGCAGGGGAGTAGGACATGCCAACCTAACAACAGTGAATTCAAAACGGCATCAACTTCCGGCGTAACCTGAGTGCTAGTCTTTTTTCAAAGACTAAACGGGAGGAAGGCACTCTTACACATATTGAACGGTTACACACAGACTTGACTAAAGGCTAGGCTTGGTCGCGAATATTTAAATCTTTGCAGCGGGGTTAATCCACTAACCCTGAAGGATTTTGAAGTTAAATAAATATTTAAATTAGACCTTTTTGATTATCGGATTGGAACTAATTAACCATCAGTCAATAAAACTGTCATCAGTTTGTTTTTCCCTCAATTTCTATAGTTAACCACTAAATAATTGCAATACTGTTTTATTATTCTCTTTCATCATTTCTTTACTGGTTCGCCACGTTCACCATGTTCTTTTGCCCCTGATCTTGTTAAAACAATAATTGTCAATGTCCTCGTCCTGTATCATCCTGTTCTGTCCTGTCTTGTCCTGTCCAGTAGTTAAAATATTAATCTTAAACAGTGTATATTTTTAGGTGGGGTCATGCTCAAAGTCCATCAGACTTATTATGGCCTCTCCTGCATTTGATATCATGCCATTTCAACATTCTGTATAATTATTTTTTTTCCTTTAATATGTCAATATTTATTCCTATAATATCTGTAAATAATTGTATCATTATGTAATGTATTGGATGAATGATAATGCTAATAAAACTGATTTGAATTGAATAATTTATTCCAAAATTAGATTATTGAACTAAGGTTTAAGAGGAGATTTTGGAATTTAATCAGACTGCCATAGTAAATGCACTCGACAGTTCCACTAATTACCGTTGGAATTCCCCAATGCCCAAATTGAGCAGGTCGTGTCCTACCCCCCCAACAAAAGTAATATTTTCAACCCTTGACCTGTACAACAATAGTCGATCCATGGCCTGGTCAGCTACTCGCACATCACCCGCCACGTTTGTATATTTGGGGACTAGCAGCCGGCAGTGGCAGTGACCCAAAAGGATAATGAATACTCCGTCAATGAATACACCGAAATTTCAAAGATTGTTGGTTTTACTTCATTGCAAAGGGACTATCACTGTATAAAACGATTGGAAAATCACAGAAAATTACACATGCGTGGAAAACACCGGATTTCGTATTTCCAATCATTTAATTATCACTTGCAAGGTGGTCAAATCCAACCCCAGCCCGGTGATCAGGGCTGAATAGATAATTACTCTATCTTTGTTAATACCTGGGGATACATCATATGGGTTTAAAAGTGCACAAATGGGGTAGGTGAAATCCATGATCTGCCAAGATTTTAGCCAGTCCATTGTTGCTTTTCCATTGTGTTGCTAATCAAGAAGAGATGAGTGTGAACTGCCCGGGAAATTCCCAATCCCATTCTAAGCTTTGGTTTAAAACTAAAACACAAACTCTAAGATGATTTAAAAGTAAACTATAGTACCAAATTTTCAATGAAACTTCAACGCATGGCTGTGGCATCGGCAAGCCCCTCATTGGCCTTGGATGTTTAATGCAAGTTTTTTTTCTCATGCTAAAATGAAATATTTTAGTAAGTATAACATATGATTATTAATTTAAATGTCAAATATAGGTTAGTAATTTTTAAAATGATTTTTAAAAAATGCTCTAGACTTATTTACCTTTATTTGTTCTTGCTTACTTCTAATTAACATATGAATGGAAATGTTGTTTAGTATGATCCATTCAACACATGGGGGGAAGTTAAAGCTAAGTAAACAAGCGTACTCGATCAGATAAAGAACTCAATTGGCTGTGTCGCTGTGTTAAAGCCACTATCAGCGATTTCTTCACAATGTAAACAAATGGCGCCCCTATTTTCATCAAATTCCATTTTCTTGCGCTGTTGTATTGGAAATTTTTGTAGTAAAGGCCCCTGTAAGTGGCTAAGCGTAACACATCGTATTTGTCAAGAAATTATGATTTTTGTGCTTTGTTTACCAATAAGGTCTAGAAACGGTCGTAAATGGCATCTTCAAGACCGCTTTAAAGTGCTTTCGTGTCTGTTTTCACACAGAAAAGTAATATAAGGTGTTGATATAACCTAGCTCTTGCAATTGAGACAAAATTGGCATTTTGAATTTGGAAAAAAATGACTGATAGTGGCTTTAATTAGGTCAATAGGCTGTGCAGATAAATATTATGGACACATTTGCAGCTTAACTTGGTAGCGTTTGGTCTCTGTCACTTAGAAAAGTGGGCCGGGCGGCAGGGAATTATAGGTGAGGCAACTTTCTTTTGCCTTCTTGATCGACTGATTAATTTTTTAGCTTTTACACTTTGTATAAAGTTGAATATGATTATGTACATTTTCTCCTGGACACAACCAAAGCACCCTTAGATCTTTTTCGGAATCACTAAATTAAAAGATTCAAGCAAGTACGGTGGGGGACAACATTGTTTTGGGATGGGCGGCTAATAAGATGGCCTTTTATAAGTTGGTCGAAAAAGTCGGGGTGGGCGCTTATTGGGGCATAGGTGCTAATAAGGACAAATACGGTACCCACATTTTGAAGCCAGGACAAAAAAAATAGTCGAAGCATGAATGCAAATGAACATCGCTAGTTCCTGAGGGAATTATTAAAGAATATGCCACCAACACACCTCGCATATCGATCAACCACGCATGAAGTATTTTTAAAAGGCGTGTCAAATATACCCATAGCGCACTATTCAATTTCGACAACTCAGCGTATCTCCTTTTACAGGAGAGTACCGTTATTAATTCATTATCAACCCACCTTGGATATGCAAATTAACGCGTCAACTCGGCGCAGTGTTCACGGAAGTGTTTACGCGGTACGCTTAAGTCGACGCTCTGTTCGTCACATTTATAACTCTGAGTACGTGCAAGTACACCAGGTGCACACTGCAAAGGCAACAAACAAGCCAAACTATCGCTTTGTCTTGAAAGCTTTTGTCGAACTGGAACATTTATGTTAGCAGTGATATGTACCTCTATACACGATATATAAGTTTTCATTACAGATTTTCGTTGTTGAAAGGGGATTCACACCAGGTTAACGCAGAGTGGTTCACAAATACACAAATCAACAATCTCGCATCCGATGTGCCCGCGTATTTTTATCCCCCTCGGGGGGGGGGGGGGGGGGGGGGGGGGGGGGGGGGGGGGGGTGGGCGCTAAGCCCCCGCCGCTGGATACAAATACACGGACACATGGTGCATCGTTGTTGATTTGTGATGTGACCCAGTGTTTGTTTTTCTGGTAACATGTTTTGGAATCCCTAAATCTAATTAACTGAGAACGGATCTTAAAAGCATAGAGTTCTACAGGTGTGCCCATGTACCGCCAAGCAGTTTCTTCCTAGTGACCTAGCCATGCATGCTAGGTCACTGGCAGTTATGTCATCTTTAGAATCCAGCTGTTAGCACGATTCTTATTCAAACAACTAAGACCCATGACAAAGACAAAAGTTGGATTAGGACTCTGAAATAGTTTGCTTTTTGTCTAAAATCTATGATCACGATACATGATATATGAAATGACCCAATGCACTGCAAAGTAATGCAATGTCACATCACACCACACTTACTGAGCTACCAGAGGCGTAGTTACAGATCTCTTGATGATAACCGGTAGCGACATCTTCTCATCAGCCTCTAGGCTATCACTATCTGATGCCTGTACACCATAGTCTCCTATCTCTGTTGGACATTGGCACAAACTGCAGCTGCAAGGCAGATCTGTGCCGGGAGAAGCACCTACGAAAGATAAACCATTTATAAGGTATACGCAGCAATAATTTGGAGATCTCGATAACAGATTGACAAAGAAACTTGTTTTATGTTACAAGTAATTGAAGAAAAAAAAGCACAGGGTATGTTTTTACTCATAGTGACACGATGGTTGATAATCTAAAAGGAAGTCTAAGCTGGTATTCCTGAAAGGGAGTCTAACTTAGAACTGGGTTTAAACCAGGGTTAGTCCTTTTTTTTCCCCTTCAAAATACTGTGAAAGCTAAATGTAAGGGTGATACAAGTTTCCTCATGGATGGGCCAATTCATTATATTTTTTTCACCAATTACAGCACATATTTTAGAGTATGTTGGAAAGAAAAAAGGTTCCATTCATGTAGGACTAAACGTGGTTTAAAGTGGCCTCTAAAGGTAGACTCCCTTTCGAATACAACCTAAATTTGAACCCAAAGTTTAACACTTCTTGACAAGTTCAAGACTTCCAAATGTTGTCTCTTTTTCAGTTAGCTTAGTATATACATCCTAAATGATTAATCAGTAAAAAAGGGAACACAATTTTCCCGAGTATTGGTACGGGGTATCACCCATCATCTTTCTTTCGAGTTCGGGGTGATATAGCTCCGTAGCCAGTAGCAAGGGAAACAGTGCGCCCTATTTCCCCGTGATTTAGTATTTGTTTTATTACACACTGTGACTCTAAGGACCAAGTTGTAGGGAAACAGTCCCAACTAATGACGGCTAAGAGTAGGGGCCCCACAGGTTAAAGGTGAATGAGAGATTTTGATTTGGGCACACAAATATTGGGGCTGTGTCCCATTTTATTCCCTGGTCCCCCATAATTATAAGAGTAATTTCATAGAGATTGGACACTCAATAGATTTCTTATCTAAGTATTTGGCTCTACAGAAATGTCGTAAAGAGAGAAAAAAGGTGATTTCGGTTTGCTTATATTTCAATGTTAAAAACATAGGCTCTAAATTTGTATTTGTCATTTATACAAAATTAGAAATTACACAAATTTGTATCAAAGAAACATTTCTCAGCTAATGGCTTTTCAGAGGGGATTTTTATGTTGGATAAAGCTTTACAATCCGGGCAAAAATCATACTTTCGTTTTTTTAGGGGACACTGATATGTGAAATCTATCGTTGCACCTTTAAAATTATAGGCCAAGGGTGATTGTCAAAACCATGACTATGCCGAAGTGAAGCCGGGGCACAGTTATGGTTTTTGAACACCACCGAGGCCAGAAAGTATATCAGTAGCTTCCCACAATGCAGTGCTCCAATGGAGAATTTGTACAGGTAGTCAGGGGAACGTTAGGGAACAAAACATTCGTAAATGCAAGGTTTGTGATCAATACTGTTAATTTGGCCATGTTTCATCTCTTAACGATTTACCAGTAACTGTACAAAACTTCCATGGGAGCAATGATTGTGGGAAGCTACTATATCTTCCTCTTTTTTTTGCCCCAAGGGCCGATTATAGTTTAACTGTGCCCCCAATATAGCAGTCAATATTTGTTTTATATTACCGAATAATATAGATTCTTCTCATCTGATTGGTTAAAAGATTTATGATTGACAAGGTCTACAAGGCTTTTACAATGCTCATCGTACAGGAGACACGCACACATGAGCGATCTATGAAAACAGTGTTGAGACCTGTCCTATTTTCTTTCCGGCACATGCGATTGCCATGCCCTGGGCCCAGTTTAATCATGACGTCATGCATCTTGATAGAAAAAAAAGGGGCCCCCCATCTATTTAATAAACTCTACTTTTAACCAATCAGATGAGAGGAATCTAAATATGAGGGTATAGAATTTGAACTATTTCCCTAAGGAAATAGCACTAGTAAAACAGAATCAGCCACAATGGTTATTAGCATAATTATGTTCATGAACATACACACAACAATATTTGTAATTAGGCAAGTGAAATGTGTCCACACACATTCAGTCCTGCCTCGTGGTCTTGAATAACTTAAACAAATTGCAAGGAATTAAAAATAATTGCCATCATGTATGGTTATATAGAAAATACTGCAGACCAGATCATTAAAATAGTATCTGAAAAGAAGGGATTTAATTTTCATATTATCGGAATTCAATGCAGAAGAACCATGGCGGAATTTGAGAGTACCAGAAGTTGCCACTGGCAAGTTAACAAAATAATCCACAACATCATATTGGTAAGCTCCTTTCAGAAGATTAGGTTTCTACAAGCACTCAAGTCATCTATAGTCCCCTCCCCCAATCAATGCTCTAAAAGGTAAACTTTTAATCATAAATGTAGACTACTTGATATAAACAAATAATGGCCCCTCTAAAATGACCTTTGACCAAACTCTGTCCCAACATTAAGCCCCTTGCTTTTCAATACACAAGATACCAAGCAGGAACTTGATCCATCACTGCACTTAACAGCTACACAAAATACCAAAGTGTATACTAAATGTTTGATACACAGATACACAATGGCATAAACACTGCAATCATGCTACCATATAGGTCTCTCTGTTAAAATTGGACGACTAAAAATCACCACAAATACACGCATTCATAATTTTGCTAAAGCAACATATCTGCATACATATGTAGTACTATACCTCATAGATAGATCCCTGTCATCTGATTGGTTAAATGAAAGTCGCATAAAACGCATATAGTACCTTTTTTGCCTGGTATAGTAACTTTCTGCCCGGTATAGTAATTTTTTTGGACCGGTATAGTAACTCTTAGACCGGTATGGTAATTTTCTGCCCTAGCTGTAGTCTCGTTACTGCAGCAGAAAGAATCTATCTATGAGGTATATTAAACAAATATTAACTGCCCTTTATTCGGGCCATAGTCAAATCTATCGACCCTCGGTGATCTCGAGACCATACTCTTCTCCCTCAGCTCCGCATCGGGAAAATAGTACGGCCTCAAGATCACCTCGGGTCAATAGATTTGACTACGTCCCTCATGGAAGTCAATATTTGTATACTATGGCTGGTATTCTGAAAGGGAGTCTAACTTTAGTCCTGGGTTTAAACCAGGGTTAGTCCTACAAGAGGGGACCTTTTTTCCTTTCAAGATACTGTGAAAGTTAAATTTAACGGGTGAGAAAATTCCTCATGGATGGGCTGGAACAGCCCATCCATGAGGAATTTTCTAACCCATTACAGCACACTTTTAGAGTATGTTGTAAGAAAAAAGGTCCCCTCTTGTAGGACTAACCTTGGTTTAAACCCAGGTCTAAAGTTAGTCTCCCTTTCAGAATACCAACCAATGTAAATAAAACACTACCAGAAGTACATTGGTCAAATCATCTTACCAAATATGTCAAAGGCATCCTGAAGTGGTTCCACTCCATCACCAGCCCATATCACCGTTTCCTCAGATTTCTGTCTTGGTAAACTTTCTACGAGACAAATCATTATGTGGAAATGTTACGTAAATTGCAAATCATTTTATAATGAAATGTATTCGCTCCTTATATTAAGATAAAACACTGACTACAAAAACATACAGGCCCGTATTCTCAAACGATTTTTTACGCTAATCATGGGTTAAATCGCAATTTAAACACCCGCTAAAATAAACGCAATTCTCAAAGCATGGTTAACCCTAAATGCCTTTTAATTTTAGCCGAACATCGTTAAACATGTCTAAAACGGTGTTAAACTTAGACTTGGTCCGGGGGTAGTTTAAGGCATCTTTAACTTCACGCTTTCATCAAATGCCTGATATTTTCAGCTATAAGTGATACTCTTGGTTAGCAGGTAGACCACTTCCCCCTTTGATTCTCTTATCTTCCTCAGTTGATTTCTTCTGGTCCGTTTTTCCATTGCTTTCATTTTTATGCTCGTGTGTATTTGTTATAGTATTGAGTGCAGTACAGCGACATACAACAGTTTCAAATAGGCCCAGTGATTTTTCTCCATCGCTGAACATATTCTGAAGTGCCTTGCATAACGCAACATTCTTGAAATTTACCCGTGGACTTCCTGTGTAGCATTTAAAACTACGGAAGGTATTATCTCACATATAAAATATGTTAATTACGCACGTAATATAATAGGCGAAGATAAGTCGCAGTTCGGTGGATGATATTTACGGCGTTTAAATATCGTAGTTAGCTAAATGACTTGTTAAAATATTTAACCTGCAGGTTTTAAAATTATGCACTTAGCTAACCACAGATTGGGCCTAACCACCGTTTATTTTAAACATCGTTTGGGAATACGGCCCATAGTCAGTGTCTGATCAGCTGTCGACGCCAAGATGTTCTTAACCTCCCCCAAGTTTGATGATGTTTAAAATGTACACATCAAAATAAAGAAACCTTTGTTTATGCAAAGCTACGCACTCTATGCTAATGGCACATTTATGCCACAATTTCACCAACCCAACTGATTGTTTTGTTGAAATGGCTGTCTCATAAACAAGTTCCAATTCAAATAAAGAAAACCAATTGGTATTACTTTTCATCAGACAACCTCCAACATAGAACAGAATTGAGAAATCCATCCTACTAAAGATCCATCCTTGAAACAATTCTGCTTATATTTAGTTTCAAGACAAAGTCAAATATTGTGATTTTATTATTGAGATTTTATAGTTGTCTTCACAATTCTATGGACATTTTAGAGAATATGCCAGAATGCAGGTAATTATAGATGAGGTGACATGTGACGTCAACGCCGGGTAACGAACAAAGCACTGCCCGGCAGTATGTGTGAGCACCTGCTGGGCTTATGCTTTTAAAACTTGCGCTCAATCAGGCGTGATAAGGCTATTGAATGCTGTAACTGTATGAGCGTATTCTTCACACCTCTTACATATCAGTAGACCAGGTACTAACTTGTGTTAGTAAACATTGATGTCACCTCATCTATATATAGGTGGTGTTGAAAATCACTTGATGATACTGTACAATGTACACTGCTAGTGGTCACAGAATTACAAATGATAATACAGATTGTACTGCTAAAGCAATCAAAGTAAGTTACCTTGTATCTCTGCATGTCTAGCTGGTTGACCACCAAGGACAGCCTTCCATACAAAGTTGTTCGCTGCTCCCGCGTCTGACTGGTGTGCAAGAACTCTCTGACCAACGGGTTGCTTCTGGCCCCATCTGCAGCATTATTACCAGAAGTTCTGTGGAAGCCTCATCTTGTGAGTTGGGATACAACAAGCTTTGGATGGTTGAATCAGAAGTATGCCATAAACAGTTGTCAATGTTAGTCCCTGCCTTTGAAGTGACTTGGATGGGTAGTTTCGAAATATTCTTTTTTTGTTTTGGATAACCTGCTGGAACAGCAGATTGCGGAACAGCAGATGCATAGCACCATCACCATTGTGTTTTTTTTCTTGGCGTACAAGAAGCCACCTGCAGAGGAATCGCTGGCAATTCCATGGACATTGATGCTTCGGTTACGCCTCTGTCCGTCCATCACCACCAGGACCAGCATCTGACAAGAGTTTAATCACTGGTGTGGTCCGTGGATATTTGGTTTAATCTGGAGGACTGCCGAATCGCTTGCCATGGCAGGTCCATCTTGTCCACTTGTGAAATGCGAATCGGATACATGGCCCCTGAAATTTTGGTTTCTTGAAGGTCCTTTTCCTGGCACCCCCTGACATTTTCTGTCCCAATTAAAAGTTTGAATCTGAGCATGGCCACTTATATTCCTGCTGAAAACTGCTTTGAATCACTTTCTCTTCCATCTCTTGCCCAAGTGTAAAGTGAGAATCAGATTCATGACCATGCAATGTGGCTTGCCCCTGGTTTCCTTTCCTTGCAACCGTTTATCCCACCATTTCTTTGCCCAATGCAAAGTGAGAATCCGAAGCGTGGCCATGAACAGTCTTGCTCGTGGTTGCTCATCTCCTTCTGTTGTCATTTGTTGAGAGGTTTGGCTGTCCATTCTGAATTGACCTTCAGGTTATCAAGCTGCTGCCCTTTTCTATCCTAAAGTGAAGTGGGAATCAGACACATGACCGTGAGTATTAGAAGGCTGCACCTGGCTAAATGCCACCTGGGCATCGGATGATACCCCACTGGAAATGTTCTTCCTTAACCCATTCTTTTCTTTCCTTCTATCTACCTTCTTTGGACTGGATTGCTTTGGCTCTTCCAAGTTGGTCTTTGTTTTAGATCACTTCTAATCCCTAGGAATTCATTCCAGGATATCTCTGCTGCAGAATTTGCTTCACCCATTTTGGACTTCAATGGGAAGGGTCTGACCCAATCTCACCTAGTACATCCCTCTCCCTCTACTTTCTGCTCTGGATTAATCAACGCCTTCTCTTCATCACTGTCTTTGTCTTCTCTTGGAAGGAAGTCACTGATGGCGAGGTCGAGTAAATTCACTGGTGCTGGAGGACCATGCTGTTCTAAAAGAATAAAAGAAGATCTTTTCTTGTCTCCTTGTATCAGATTCAGAGTATGCCTCAATGTCTTCAATTTGTCCAGATCTTCCAGTTTCAGAGTACGTCTTCCAATGGACATCAACTCCAACAGTGGTTACTGTGCTCTTTGCTGCCATGTTCTCTTTGGTTTTGGGAACTGACTTTTGTTTGCTCTTTCATCAGTACTGTTTTGAAGGTTGCCTTGAGCTGAGGCTGAAAACTGACTTGCAAGTGTTTTCACTCTGCTCATCGCTAACCTTTTATACTCCATCCTGGTGTGCCGACTCTTTTGTTGAAAATATTCCCACACCTGACTCTGCTACAGAATCAGTTTGGTCACTGCTGTCTCCTCCCTTCAGTTGGCCATCAATAACACCACCTTCACTATGTATTGTATCGGCTAATCCTGTGCCCTTAACAACATCACTACTTCCGGAAGGCAAGATTCCAACCCTAATCCTCAGATTCAAGGCCTGTCTGAGAGATTCCTCTTCTTGGCGAATCAATTCTGCTCGTTGCTGATCGAGTCGGTGACGACGTATCCTCCACAGCGCTCTTTGTTCACGTTGCGCAGCCTCCTCCGATAGTTTGGTGTAGTATTCTAGAACCTCCTCTCTGAGATAATAAATAAAAAATGGTGTCACAATGTGAATTTTATTGTTGACTTCCATTTTTTTTTCTTTTCACAAATATATCATAGCAAACTAAACTCTGCAGTTATTTTTTTTTTCATTTTAAGAAGTCCCTATATTTATGTATCTCTGAATATTATGATTAGTGCCCTTAAGTTCAAAATTATAAATTGATCTATAACCAGATGCAAACAGCACAACACCAAAACCCTGAGAGGTTACTTCCTATTACACCTTTCAATCACTCAACCCAGTATTATTTTAACTTACAAATAGACCCTTGATTAAGGGTTGTTTTACAATCAGGCTACCTCTTGGCTGAACACTACAATGTGACCCATAAAAACAATATCTGTACTTTCTCATAAATGGTACTATGCCAACTTAAAGACCACCAAAAGCACTACCTACAGCTGCAAAGAAACCATTTGAAATGCTTGATGACTAACAAAATATGTACATATACATGGAAATTGCTTAAAATCACTGTCTCATTTGAAGTAGGTTAATATTTGAGTAGATTTAGCAATGTCATAAAGAACATTTGGGACAACATTCAACATTTAGGAATAACATTTGAAGCAAGGTAATTAATATCCAGAAATCTTAAAAGAATGTGACCATTTGGTAACATGCGGTGTCAGTTTGAAATTTAGTGGTAAATTCCGTCAAAAAATGTCCTCTCCATATTTAGGCTAATAAAGCTTAAACTAAATTGACAGATTGATTTGTGATATTCTCTATAAAAAAACTCTTGTTTATGTTCTATACATTTGTAGTAAACACTTGGTGGCTACCCCTTAAGTTTTCCTGTATCAAATGATCAAATGTTAGAAGTCAGTGTTCCGAAAACACAAAGTTTCACTAACCAAAATTTTTTTTCCTGAAGACCTCACACCTCCAAATTTTGGAAACATACTTTTTGAATTATCTATAATACAAAAATATTAATACTGAAAATAATCAAGCACTTTGTTTTTTCACCCCAAATGTAGAAATGAATGAAGTGCTCTGTCAAAATGTTGTCCTCTCCGAAAAGTGTAACATTTGATCAATAATAAAAATTGTTCACGAAGACATGACGGCTCAAAATTTTGGAATTATACTTCTTGACTTGCCTACAATGCAAAAACATCAATACTGAAATTAATTATGCAACTTTATTTTTCACCCCAAATGAGACAGCCGAGGTACCCTGATTGTAAAACAACCCTTAACATAAAAACTCCCTTGGCCAATGGTAGAAATACCAAGAGAATAATAGATCACCTGTACAGCTTGAGCATCTGTGGAATCCAATACCAGGTGGTGTTTGTAATCATGTAATGTAGCTCTCTTAATTGGCCCTACAGCATGGCTGCCTATTGCATAGTAGTAGAAGACAGCTTGTAGATCCCGTGCCCAAACTCTGGAGACAAGATTTGAAGCTGTCTTGCTTGGGGTTCCCTGAGTGATGTTGAAGTTTTTGCCCTTGGCTTGCCGCTTCAATGTGCCGGCATTTTGGGGAAGGGGCAACAAAGTTAACACGGGGGTAAAAATTTGAGAACTGTCGCAACTGAATTAATATGCATGTCAAATTACTCCTACTCGCCTATCATAAGGATCTAAAATGTAATAGATTGTTTTAGATCCGACTTCAAATGAGGACGCTAATGGGCCAAAAATGTCCAAGTCCACTGCACTTTCAGTCAAGGTAAATTGTTAATATAAACCGTATTTTTAAGATGTGTCTAAATATAATGATGTTTCGTGTATGACAAATTCAATTTGCCACTTCTACACAGTACAAAATGTTATTCTTGACCTTGAAACTGAAATAAAACCCCTCTAAACCCCTATTTTGAACAAAATTCCCCCTATCTCTGCCCAGGTGACTTTGAACACTATCTGTGTACACCCCATATAGCATGATTCAGGGGTCCTTATGCCCCCTTTTGTGCTTATATCTCTTGAATTGCGGGAGCAGAAGGTTTTCTAGATTTTGCACCAAAAACTTAATATTTCTCTTCAAAGTCACTTGAACCCAATCTGTACACCAACACCCCATTGACGGCTAGGGCATTGGTCCTCCTCGGATTGAATTTGCTTACTTTTAACATAACAAATGTTAGTCTTGACTTGAAACATTAAATAGCCGCCATTTTGCATTCAAGGTCAAGACTAAACATTTGAACTATTAAAAGGTTTGCAAAATTGAATTTGTCTCCACCGCCAACAATAATTAGACACTTACAATCTTAAAATCGGTTTAAATTAGCTAATTTGACCTTGACTGGAAGTTGCATGACCTTTGCCATTTTTGCCATAGTGTCCGCATTTGAAGTCGGACTCTATACAAAATCTCATTTTTAGATTCCGTATGATAGGCGAGTAATTTGCATGCATATTAGTTTTCACAGTTGGGACAGTTCTCAACTTTACCAACGTGTTAACTTTGTTTGCCCCTTCCCCAAAATGCCGAACATTGACGCGGCAAAGCCCAATCAAAACCTTCAACATGGATCAGGGAACCCAAAGACAACCTTCAAATCTTGTCTCAGAGTTTTGTCACGGGATCTACAGCTGGTCTTCTACTATCGGGCCTAAATATCCGTAACTGTATAATGTGAGATTGTGTACTTTTTCTCCCTTTTGTTCAAAACACCTACATAAAGGAATATGCAATCCAACACTATTTTTATTTCATTTTCATGCCATATTGCTTGCCGCTTTGTCGTTTACCCGTGCCCACCGGTCGTCGATTTTTTTTAGGCTCACTTTTTTCCTCCTCAATTTCACTGGATCGTTTTTAGACCACCTACCGAGACACGTTGGAAGGTTTACGTTGGACCAACGGTGCAAAGAAACAGGCAAACCGCTTTGTTTTGAACTGCCTGCTATCGTACTCGTTCCCCCATAGAAAACCATGCTTGACTTCCTGTCGGCACGACAGCAACTACTAAATCACCATCTATTCATAAGACGGCGTATTCGGCTTATTCACTTCAGGTGTGATCTAATACATTGGTAAGCATTCCAAATATGTCAAAAAAACCAAGGTTCGAGAAAAATTGGGCGCTTCTTGCTGCGAATCTCCCATGTCTCTTTAAGGATACGGATTTGGAATGAAAAGAACATATTTTTTAAATTGGACACATTTATGGCTTTTAAACATTTAAGTAATGATTTATTTTTTTACTTTTAAGTTCAAGAAGTAAATATTTATGCATATGTCTGAAAATTAGAACCCAAAAAATAATAGGTCTCTAGATCAAAAACAAATATGACTTTTTTTTTTTAAATATTCCGAACCAAAGTTTTGAGTGAAAATCATGAATTTTTGAGTGTCCTGGATCATTTGAAAGTTGTGACACCAACATTTTTATTTGGGCTGCAATTGCATTTGTCCATTATGGACAAAGTAAAATACTGTGAAAAGACATAACAATAACAAACTCACAAACCGGGCAATGAAGGTCGATGCCATGTTGTTACCTTGCTTGTCTTTCCGAGTTAGTCTCTGCATCAGCTTCAGCTTGCTCCCTCCTTTTAATTTCCTCTATTCTCTCCAACCTCCTGACGTTCAGTCTCTACTGCAAGTGCACGTCTCCGTGAATCCAAATTAGAAATCATTCACATATCAATAAATATTTCATTCTTATGGGTAAATAATAGAACATCTAAATGGTCATTTAAATCAATATAGCACATTTTTTGAAGAGCAACCCCCAATTTCAAAATTTGATATTTTGCACAGTCATGTTGGTAATTATCTAGGAAACTATACCTGCAACGAGAATGCTACGAAATGCGTATTTATCATAAACTAAGCGTTTTTTGTAATTAGAATTGGGAGCCAGATTGGACTTAACGGCAGAGCGGAAATGCTAAGTTTAATGTCCGTCCATGAGAAATAGTGCCACCGTCAAGACAATAACCTCTAACTTGACAATCTCCTGAACCAATAAAACAACTAATGGATGAGCGTAGACATGTCATGGCGGATTTTCCCTTTTCCCGGCTATTTCACATGAAGGCCGTTTCCAGAAGCTGTTGAATTATTATCTGAGATCTCCGATAGTAATTATTCTAATACAAAATTCATTCGTTTGTGACACATTGACAATTTCGAGCTTAACCATTCACAGGTATAGTTTACTAGCCAGTTACCAATGCAACCGTGTAAAAATCTCAAAATTTTTGAAAAATTGAGGGCGCTCTTCAAAAAATGTGCTATTATTGCTTTAATAAGCGAGCTGGAAGCAAAGGAAATAGACTAACATAAATATGAATTAAAAGTGAAGAGATCAATAATAGTTGATCAACACATTTGTCATTGAATTCAGACTTAAAGTGCACCAATGTTATGCAGTGGCATAACCAGCTTTATTTTTTTTGGGGGGCACATATATTTCCAGGGGGCAAGCATATATTAATATGTTGTTGGTTTTTTTTTAGTATGGTATTGGCCTAGTTGTTTTTCACGTAATTGGTGTGTTGCAGAAATTCACTAATTTTTCGGGGGGGGGGGGGGGCAAAATTTCCCACAAAGGGAAGCCTTCTCCCCCCCCCCCCCCCCCCCATCTAACATCTGCAAAATTGCCCCAAATTGCCCTAAAAGTTTGTAAATTATGGTAACAAAACACACAAATTCAGGTTTAACCTGAAAATTCTTATGCCTGAACATGGTTAATATTTGGACAGGGATATAAATGGGAAATGATCAAAATCTTTTTAGATATTTCAATCAAAAATTTAGTACATTTTTTTCTAATTTGGGAATAATTTTGGGTAGATGTGGGTAATTTTGTACCAAGTCCAAGGGAACCTGAAATCGTTTCTATGATTATCTGAGTAGCCATGTGTGCAGAATATGACAGCTGTACTATCACAGCAACAAATCGAGGGTTGAGAATCAGAAGGACGTAACTCAGCACTAAAAGAAACATTAAAGAATTTCTTTAATTCTACTGTAATACTGCTTTTGAGAAATGTGATGTTTAATATTTTCTACTAAGCAAATCTATTCATTACTCCAAATGTAAACATATCTTAAAGCTCATATATGGTACTGTAAGTTAGTTAGTTATACCAAAGTTTTAAATCCGGTTTGTCCCCGTTAACGAGGGTGGCCGGATACACCTCACTCAGCAATACTGCTGTGTGAGGATTTATTGGAGCAAAAGATAATTGACCGGATGCCCTTCCTGACGTCAATCCACAGTTTTCGGCGGTGGGCCTAGCCTTTGGGCAACCACGCCCACATGCAAGGCAGCTTGTGCTGGATGGCCGCCATTAGCTCTCCAGAGCTGACGCCCTTGTAGGTAGATCTCTTTTTCATTCTACCAGGGCAACCAGCTACCCTCCTCATCAGAAATCCGATGGGGGTGACGGTTTAGCCGCCGACAACTCGGCCCTGGGACAGGTAGTACTGGTTACCAGGACACCAGTAGCAGGCCCTCAAAGGAAACCTGACCTGACCTGTTTGTAAGCAAACATTATATAAACTTTAGTAAACAAAGAACAATTTTGAATTATGAACAGCAGAATTTAAAAAATTCGTTAATATTACTTTTAGTGCTGAGTTATGTCCTTCTGATTCTCAACCCTCGAAATTATGGTTCTGCACAGAGTTGTTAGGTAAAAGCTTGCCAAAAAAATTTTGGTTCGTGACATTTGTACGTCTTTCTTCCTTTCAAATGAAAAGTTAATTGAACATACAAGCTCAAGATTTATTTGTGAACAAGAATAGGCATTTTGTACTTTAGGTCACGAACATTACTCAATCTGAATCGGGGAGGTGATAGCACCTCAAATCTTTTCAATTGCATGGCAAAATAACAATAGCCCTGCACTTCCAGATGAAAAGGAGTCTGGAAGTGTTTTCTTTCCTTTGCATACTGGGACCATACTGGGCCGATTGTTGAATATCTTTAGCCCACTGTTGCTGGAAGTCTATGTGTATTCCACCGGTCACTGATTGAAATTGAGTTGATATTCTATTCATTTTTAAGAAACTGCTCAAGTTTTATTTGGAGAACAAGATGATTATTTGAGTAATTTTTAATGAATTCTAAACTGGGGGTTTGTCTTCCCCCTTGATGTGATTATGAAAAATGAAAAAAATACATCGTCCTCGGACCGCTGGTGTCGCCTGCCGTCGCAGTTAGTGAACGATAGGCCTAACATGACCTTTGACATTGATATGGGACCTTGGACCTCATAAACAAATGAGGGTTTGCATGTAAACTCCATAAACCAAGTTTGGTTCCAATTGAACTTCAACTTGACCTCACATGACATTTTACCTTGGTATGTGACCTTTGACCTCATCAACAAATGAGGGATCCCATGTTGCACCTATGGTTCAACTTTTCAAATGAGGTCAACTTTACATTTTCAGGCTATCTTACAACTTGACCTCACATGATCTTTGACCTCGGTATGTGACCTCTGACCTTATCAACAAGTGGGGGATGTTAGGTTGCACCTGCGACCCAAGTTTGATTTAAATCCATCAAAGTATGAGGATATTACAGGCAAATGTTAACCCTTTTTCACAACAACAACAACAGACCGTGACAACAACAACATACATCATTAACAACAGACCTCAACAACAGTGGACAAAGTGATCCCTATGTGTCTTCCTGCCTTAAAGGTCCATGGCCCGATCGCTAATAGCCTCGTCCCAGAAGCCCTAGATTTTACCAGAAGTGGTCAACATTTTGGTATCACAAGAAAGCTACTATTTTTCTCATTTACCCTGTGAAATCTTAGAGCCAAAGGATGTTTGGTTTGGAAGTTATGAGCGAAAATGTGCCCCATTTTGGTCGACCAATATTAATTTTACACAGTACTCATATGGGGCTTACAAAAATCCTGTTTGAGCTCGCACCTTCCAACACTCCCCAACAAGGTTTGAAATATCGGCGCAAAACTTTACAGATGGGGTTTTGGAGTGAAGGCCAATCTATCAAGATGAAAACTTCATATCCTTAAATCGGGCCATCCCCCTTTAAGGCAGGCGACACAAAAACAGCATAGATAAGCATGACCCATCATTTAATAAGTTGATGAGAGTATACTTGTTTGAGTTTTCTTTTGTTAAAAATAGAAACACACAACCGAAAATGAGACACACAAGCAATGATGGAATAAAGTGAATAATAAGAATGACATCACACAAGTGTACAGACAGACAGACAGACAAACATGCAGAGACAGTTACAAGGGGAGATCTGTTACTATACAGCTCATAACTCAGGTTAACAGGCAACTTGTTCCAAAATTAATGCATTCCACTATGGGATACTCTTCATAACAAATATTTCATAAATCAAACAATATTTTGGATTTAACAGGCAGGGGTGTGAAATTTCCTCTTTTGAGCTGATTTCCTCTTTTTGAAATTTGTTAGTGCAAAAATTTTGTTCATTTTCAGCCTTTTTTTATTTAAATTCCTTTTTTCTTTTCTTTTTTCCCGTTTCCTTTTTTGTCCATGGCGTCTCACACCCCTGAAAAGGGGAAAGCTGGGGAATTACATTTCAACAAAAAACAAAACACCTCAGTGACATCATATGCACGCTATCTGTATGAACTGTCTGTGGATAAATTGCATAAAAAATTCCCAAACAAATCATACATATGTTCCTACTATGTGCTCAGTAGCATGAGACCAAACAAGGAAGTGCACACAACAATACACATCAAATATCAATGTAAATTATGAACAGAATTTCATGCATTCAATTATCTTTGACTGTTGCAGTGGCAAATTATATGGAAAGGTCACTTCTTTTGTAGAAAAACTTAGAATAAACTCAGCACAATAAAATAACTCAAAGCGGTCCAAACCGTGAACTCTGTTGCCTTTGTAGTATCTACATTCGTACAGTTACAGAACCAAATGGAGCTATAGTTGTGTGTACCATACAACTTGTGATTTTTAAGTCAAGAGAGCTGTGTTAAATATAACATGTCATTTTAAACTTGTAGACTTCAATCATGGAAGACAAGGCATTCATGAGGTCATTTTCCAAGGTTGCTGTGTGGTTGTTTTGGCTAAGCATTACATGCAAAACCCTGTACCATGCTGAAGGTGTGGAAATGCCAGAGTTCATCAATAAATTGGAAGATGTGGTTGACTGCAGAGGCTACAGTATTGAACTGTCCAGCACGATGATGCACTCACTGACAACTTCTTACAAGCATGGGTGCCAGAACATCTCTGTAATGGCACCACAAGGAATGGGGATTCAAGTCGATGTGGAGATAAAGTCACCTTGGTCTATATATCATTACTTCCACATGTCTACTCAACTTGATTTGGGAAAGGGGTGTTGGGATCCATATATTGTTGCATTTACTGATGACCAGTCTGAACTGTGCTTAAACCAAATCAAAAGCAGTGCTTTAGACATTCGTCTTCGAGCAAATACCATGCTGCACCTGCAAACATTCCCCCTACCTGAAGAGCAGGCCAAAAATATGACTCCTTCAATGTGTCACCTGCAGAGTAATGAAACATCAGCTGTTAAATCCCATTCCTGCACTGACCACAATCACTACAAGGAAGTCCATCGCGTCACTCATGACCAACTCTTCACATACGATAAATTTATCGAACAGAATCCACTGCTACGTATGACATATCCAGACTCCAGATTTGATGCAGAACAAGTACCACCATCAGAATTTCCTGCTTCTACCAATGTTTACCAAGCTGAATTACCCAAATGTCCTGCAAACTGTTCCTGCAGAGTATTCTTTCAGCGATTCGACGTTCGCTGTCCTGGTACCACGCATAATGAAAATATTCTTCTTGTGTTCCTGCTGCCAACAGAATCTCTGTCCAACCACTCCTCGGCACTCGATGTATCCAGACGGGCACTTGAACTCATTCATCCTGGCTGCTTCGGAAATCTCACTACCATCAACTACCTTTTACTTGGAGAAAATAAGATAGCCACACTTGAAGAAAAAGCATTCCAAGGGCTACAGCAACTGCAAGTATTAGATCTATCCTATAATAGATTGGCATATATTAATGAGGGTGTATTCTTAGGACTTGCTAATCTGGTACATATATGCTTAGATGGGAATATCTTAGTGAAACTCTCAGCTGCAATGCTGGTTGGAACAGAAAATTTGCAATTATTGCATGTACGTAATAACCATGTTAAAACAGTGGCATCCAATACATTCTCAAGTATCAAAAACCTTAAAGTTCTCTCTCTAGGCATGAACAACTTTACAAACTTGTACTTTCAAGATCAACTTAAAATTGGTATTTTTGAAGAGCTTAGCGGTTTGGCACAGCTTGACTTAAATGGGAACGGGTTATCCAACCTCCAACCTGGCATATTTAAAGGTCTTACTAGTTTGACACAGCTAGACCTGAGCAGAAATGTTTTAACTGACCTTACGCTTCAAATTCTTGACAAGTTAACTAGTTTAAAAAACCTTAACCTGAGTAAAACTAAATTATCTTTCATTAAACCTGGCATGTTTGATCAACTTCCTGGATTGCTATCACTGAACTTAAGTTCCAACATGCTATCTGAGCTTAAAACTGGTACATTCCATGGACAGACAAATCTGAAATGGCTCTATTTGAGTAACAACTACTTGACCAAACTTGAAGCTGCTATCTTTGATGGGCTCATTGGCTTAGAGCACCTAGACTTGAGTAGCAACATGCTATCTGTCCTGGGACGTGGCATGTTTGTTGCACTTACTAAAGTGACACAACTATACCTATCTAATAACGTGTTATCTATCCTAGAACCAGGAGCATTCAAAGGCCTTTCTAGTGTGCTATCCCTAGATCTAAGCAACAACACACTATATAATCTCAGAAATGAAACTCTTGAAGGTATGACTACCTTGATATCAATCAACCTAAGTAACAATAACTTAACTGAGCTTGAATCAGGTGCATTTCATGGGTTTACTAAGTTAACAGAGATAGACATGAGTAGCAACATGTTGTCTGACCTTAAAAGTAACACGTTTGATAGTCTAAATAGCCTAACCAGAATAGACCTTGATGACAATATGTTATCCAACTTCAGACGCAACACATTTGTACGGCTTCCCAGTTTGACGCAACTGAATTTGATTGACAACGTTTTATCTAATTTTGCTCCTGGAACATTTAATGAAGTCACCAGTTTAGAATTCCTTGATCTTAGTTACCAAATGATACTTGACCTTCGAAATGGCACATTTGATGGGTTAATAAGTTTGAAATGGTTACATTTGAATAACAATATGTTAACTCGGCTTCAAACCAGTACTTTTTGTAGGCTTACTAAATTAGCCAAACTAGATTTGAGTAACAACATGTTAACTGACCTCGAATGCAACACATTTGTTGGGCTTTCAAGTTTGACAGAACTAAAGCTGATCAACAATACATTATCTAATCTTGCACAGGGTGCATTTAATGGCTTAACTAGTTTGGAATCCCTAGACCTGAGTGATCACATGTTATCTTATCTATCAAAAGGGGTTTTTGATGGATTAATTAATTTAAAATGGCTGCATCTGAATAACAACAACTTAAATGGGATTGAAGCTGGTACCTTTAATGGGCTAACTAAATTACAACAACTAGACTTGAGTAACAACATGTTATCTTACCTTAAAAGTGACACATTTATTGGCCTTCCGATTTTAACACAACTAATCCTCACTGGCAACAGCTTATCTAACATTACAAAGGGTGCATTCCATGGCCTTACTAGCTTACAGTTCTTTAATCTGAGTTACCATGCATTGACTAGCCTTACTCAGGGCACATTTGATGGATTAACTGGTTTAAAATGGCTATATCTAAATGACAACAAGTTATCTTGGATTGAAACTGGCACTTTTGATGGGCTCAGTAAATTAGTCAAAATAGATCTGAGTAACAATGCGTTATCCGTCCTTCAGTGTGACATATTTATTGGGCTTTCAAGTTTGACCACACTAAACCTAACAAGCAACACATTATCTCACATTTCACAGGGCACGTTTAATGGCCTATCTAGTTTAGAATTCCTAGGCCTAAGCTATCAAAGTTTATCAAACCTTACCAAAGGTGGTTTCGATGGACTTACCAGTTTGAAGTGGCTACATCTGAAATCCAACAAGCTATCCACGCTTGAAGCTGGCATGTTTGAAGGCCTAACAACATTAAGTCAACTTTACCTGACTAGCAACAAACTATCTGGCCTTAAACGTGACACATTTCTTGGGCTTTCAAGTTTGGCGGATTTAAACCTCACTGGTAACATAATATCACACATAGAAAAGGGTGCATTTAACAGTCTCACTAGTTTAGAATACCTGGGTCTGAGCTATCAAAATTTATCCAGCCTCATGTATGGTACCTTTCATGGACTAATTTGTTTAAAATGGCTACATATAAACAATAACAAGTTAACCCATCTTGAAGCTGGCACCTTTGATGGATTAACTAAATTATTACAACTTCATCTAAGTAACAACATGCTATCTGACTTTGTGCGCAATGCACTCACTGGCCTTCAAAGTTTGACAGAACTTCGCCTAACTGGTAACATGATTCACGATCTTGTACCTGGTGCATTATATGGCCTGACCAGTTTGGAATTTCTAGATTTAAGCTGTTTAATGCTATCCTATGTTTCACGTGGCACGTTTGACGGACTAACTAATGTGAAATGGCTACATCTGTACAATAATAGTATAACTGAACTCAAAACTGGCACTTTTGGTGGGCTCATTAAATTGGCAAAGCTAGATCTGAGCAACAATATGTTATCTCATCTTAAATGCGACACATTTATTGGGCTTTCAAGCGTGACAGAATTAACTCTAACTGGGAACATGTTATTTGACCTTTCACCTGGCTCATTCAATGGCTTAACTAGCTTGGAATTCCTAGACCTTGGTCATCACATGTTAGCTAATCTTACAAAGGGCATTTTTGATGGGCTAACTAGTTTAAAATGGCTCTACCTGAATAACAACAACTTAATAAGGGTTGACACGGGCACCTTCGAAGGACTAACTACTTTGGTAAAGCTTGACTTGAGTGACAATAATTTAGCCAGCCTTAAATGCAACACATTTAACAGGCTTCCGAGTTTGACAGAAATTAACTTCCACGGCAACATCCTATTTGATCTTGAACCTGGTGCATTCAGTGGCCTTATTAGTTTGCAATATCTAGACTTAAGTAGCCAGAAACTGACTAACATTTCACACGGTGCATTTAAAGAACTTTTTAGTTTGCTCCAACTTCACCTCAATGATAATCGGTTATCAATGCTTGAAAGTGGCACCTTTGATGGGCTTACAAAATTAACAGATCTGAACTTGAGTAACAACATGTTATCCAAGTTATTTCGTGACACATTTATTGGACTTACTAGTTTAATGCACCTAAGTCTTACTAACAACAAGCTATCTTACCTTGCACTGGGAACCTTCAATGGCCTCACAAGCATGCAATATCTAGACTTGAGTTATCAGATGCTATCCAACCTCACATCTGGTTCATTTGATGGATTGATAAACCTGAAATGGCTACATCTCAATGACAATAAGTTGTCTTGGCTCGAAGCAGGCGCATTCGGTAAACTAACTTCCTTATTACAACTAGACCTAAGTAACAATCTGTTATCTGGTCTTGTACCTGACACATTTCTTGGGCTTCAAAGTGTGACACAACTAAACCTGACTAGCAACATATTGTCTAATCTTGAACGAGGATCATTCAATGGGTTAACTAATTTGGAATTCCTAGACTTAAGCTATCAAATGTTTTCTAGCCTTACAAATGGCAGTTTTTATGGATTACTTTGCCTAAAGTGGCTACATCTAAATAACAACAAATTATCTAGGGTTGAAGATGGCACCTTTGATAGCCTAACAAGGTTAATGAAATTGGACTTGAGTTACAACATGCTGTCTGACCTTAAACATGGCACATTTATTGGTCTTTCAAGTCTGACACACCTTAAACTAACTTACAACATGCTATCTGATCTGGAGCCTCGTTCATTCAATCAATTATTTGATTTACTATTCCTAGACTTAAGAAATAATACATTATCACACCTTAAAAATGGTACATTTCATGGTCTCTCCAGTTTGACACGGCTTGATCTCAGGCATAATGCATTCTCCGAACTTGAGGCTGGTGCATTTGATGGTCTTGTCAGTTTAACTCAGTTGGACCTCAGTAAATATAACATACCTGACCTCAAGTCCCGCACATTCGATGGTCTTCCTAAGTTAATGGAACTATACCTGTATAGCAACAGTCTTTCCAAGCTGCCAAACGGTACATTTGCTGGTCTCAATAGTCTAACAGCACTCTACCTATTTGACAACAAATTATCATCAATTGCATCTGGAGTTCTGCAAGGGCTAAATAGTCTGTCATTACTGGATCTTTCTTTCAACATGTTGCTTGCACTACCTCTGAGAGTATTTGAGGGGCTTTACAATTTAGAGGAACTATGGCTATCTAATAATAACTCAACAATCTTGCAGAAAAACAATTTCACAACCTTCGCAGTTTACGGCTTCTGGATCTTAGTAATAACAATCTTCAGATCTTGCATACTGGCACATTCCACGGCTTAGTAAACCTTGAATATCTAAATCTTTTAGACAATAAATTGGGCCAAACATCGTCAAATTCTCTCAAAGAGATAAGAAATCAAACCAACATCATCAGCTCAGTCTTGCCTTCAATGTGCTGCTTCAACACCAGCACAGGAATGCAGTGCAAGTCACAAGAAGATAATCCATATCTGACTTGTCATCAATTACTTCCAAATACTCTGGTCAAAAGCTTCATGTGGATCACTGGTATATGTGCTCTGCTGTTCAATTCACTTGTTTTAGTCTTTGGGTGTTTCAGTTATACAAATACCAACATCAAGCAAGGGCTTCTGATCACCAACCTAGCAGCTTCAGACATACTAATGGGCGTGTACCTAATCGTGATAGCTGCCTCGGATCAGCATTACAAGTCCAATTTTCCACCAAATGCCAACATCTGGAAACAAAGCTTCACATGCAACTGGCAAATTTCCTGTCGGTTCTGTCAAGTGAAGCATCTTTGTTCTTTGTGACACTAATCAGTTTGGACAGGTTTTGGACATTTGCCAAGTTAAATCAACGACTTTTAACGACTCGAAAGGTTAGGATTCTCACAGTTACAATTACGTGGTTCTTTGCTTGTTGGTGCAGCATAATGACGATCATTTTGCCAAATTTACATGAAAGTAACTTATACACTTATTCTGAGGTTTGTATTGGATTGCCACTGACGAGAAGTCTGTTATACAAAAATGTGGTTACAAATGTGACATTCACCCACAATAACAAATTCAAACCTGCCTACAATTTCACAGTAGAAACCAAAGAGCCCACCGCAGACAATCTCAGTTCATTCTATTCCATTGGCTTATTCCTTGGACTAAATTTCTTATGTTGTATCATTGTGGCTGCATGTTACATTGGTATATTTGTTATAATCAAAACAGGACCTCATCTGCGAATGAGTGTCTCCCGAACCAAGAGGGAAATCCGAACAGCCGTTAAGATGGGCGTCATTGTTTTGTCAGATTGGCTCTGTTGGATGCCGATCATTACACTGGGAATTTTAGTGCAGTCCAACAAAACGGAACTTCCACCAGAAGTGTATGCCTGGATGATAGCCTTTGTTTTGCCCATCAATTCTGCTGTCAATCCATTTTTATATATGCTAGGAAGAGTGTGGTCCAATTATAAGTTAAGATAGGCAAAGGACCTCAATGCTGTCCCAACAAATAGAAGTGAATTCATCAGAGGTATGCTAAAGAGTTATTCCCTGAAAATTTTACATTCCCTGGGCAGGGCTCGCTCAATATAAGCAGGGACTAATGACTATTTGAACCCCAATTAAATATCCTGACGGGTTCACTCTTTTTCAAAATGTGCCATCGTCTCTTTAAAACCATATTTATGATTGTATTCTCTAAAATATTAATCCCAAAATAAAATAACACCAGGAGTATATTCTAGACTTAGACATTTCTTTTATTTTTGTCTTATTTAGCCTGGGTAGATCATTCAGTGTTCAGACACTGCTTTCCAATGATGCCCAGGGATCCAGGACGAATTGGACAGCCAGGGGTTTTCACCCTCTTATTCGAAACTGCTGCGATTCATCTACGACTGATTCTCTATGTATATGAGACTGACAGCTTAACGTTCCCTCCTAGGACGTGTATTCGCATGGTTCGTTTGCCTAGGCCCAAATGGAAAACGGTGTGAGAGGCGGAATTCCAGTTTTTGGCAATGTTCTTACAAATGCCAATCCCGTATCGTAGAACCTTCATGTGACCGTACAGTTGAGTATATAACATTTTTTTTGCTGAAATTATGATTAAGGGTGTGTAGAATAAGAAATCTGCCGGGTGCCACTGGGCATCCTTGGGCATTTTGAGAATCCAAGATTGCGTCACCATTATGATAATTAATATATTCAACCCTATATTATCAAACTATTGTGTTACTAGTTACTATAGGGTCCAATGAACAAGTGTAATGGCACTTGTAACATTATCATCTTCAAAATTCACATGGAAAGCAAATCCATAATTTTAAAATATGCCCTAGTACAACAAACAGCAAATACCTGCGATAAAATTAAACTTGAAACTACTTAGGTTAATTTTTTGTTGACCCAATAACTTATTTCCGATAACTTTTAAATGTAACATGGCTTCAATCCAATATTGCAGCCAAAACGTGAACATCTTCAAAAAATACTTGACACAAATTTCAGAAGTTTACAGCCGTCCAATCGAATCAAGTGTGCCAATGACATTAGAAATGAACCTTTGATCCTTACCAATGTACAACATACATTTCAATTTATATTTGATGCGGCAAATCGAATAAAACCAATATGGTGCAAAGTTTCCGAAATACCCTAGGAATTACATTTTTTCACACATATTGCACTTATAATTTGACACATTTTTATTCATCCGGAATTACCTGGTATCACTTGGTTATGATCATAGTACATTTCTAATTGTTTTCTGACTCCCATAATTTATACTTGAAGGTAATATTTAGAAATTTGTGGTCAGTGTTTTTTTGAAGATATTCACGTTTATGGCTGCATCGTGATTGACGTCAGGTTACAACTTGAAAAGGATCATAGAGACGTTATTGGAGCAAAACAATAAGCGAAGTGTCTGAGGTGGAGGTGGAGCGCAGGGATTTGCTACTAGAGCATATTTTAAAGTGATAGATTTGGCTTCCATTTTGAATTTGAAGTGTGACTTAATGTTACAAGTGCATAACTTGTTCATTGGATCCGATAGTATAGCTAGTAAACTCCATAGTTTGATAGCTAGGGTTGAATATATAAGTATCATTAATGGCGACGCCATCTTGATGCTCAAAATGCCCAGGATGCCCATGTGGCACCCGGCAGATTCTTATTATCCACACCCACTCTATCCATTTTAAAGGCACCACATTCTGTAATACTCAACTTTACGGTCAGTGCATAATTTGGACCATATCCCACCCACTATCAGAACTTGGTACCCAATTAAATTCCAGCAAGTGGCCCTGCCAGGGCTGGAACTGGTGACCCCTGCACCCAAATGCAAATACGCCTAACCCAGTTTGGGGGCCACAATAGCAAGTTTCTTTTCAAGAATAGGCTAGAATATATACAAATATTGACTGTCCATGCGGGACATAATCAAATCTATTGACCTGAGGTGATCTTGAGGCCATACTATTTTCCCGAAGCGGAGCTGAGGGAAAAGAGTATGGTCTCAAGATTATTATACCGGGCAGAAAAGGTACTATACCGGGCAGAAAGGGTACTATACGCATTTAATGCAAAAATAGTGAAACTATATCATGTCATGTGACTTTCATTTAACCAATCAGATGACAAGGTTCTATCTAAATATGAGGTATATAATATTTTCTAAGTAATCATAGAGTACTTCCAATATATAGACACATATCACATACCTGCCAACATTTAGAACCCAAAAATCAGAATGAATGTGTCGCAAACAACTCATCAGAAAAGTCCTTATGGGTAGTGTTTATTTGTGGCCCACTTAAGGCCTCTAGTTGAGTACACAGCCCTGAAGTTACTGGATTTTAGTGTTTCTGAAGCTGCAGGAAGTGCTTCAGGAACCCAGAAAATATTTTAGAGCTTTTCTGGCAAGTATTTAAAGATTTGTTTGATATTTCAGAAATAGGGCTATCCCTATTTTTTACAATTTTGAAAGTTCAAAATAGGAATGATTCCTGTAAAACAAGGAATGTTGGCAGGTATGATATCATATGCATCAAGAATGGTGTTATATGTGTACCCCTATAGGCACACATGGTTAAGCATACACCAGATTATGTAAATAAGTATATGACCCTGGCAATGAAAAAAACAGACCATGATATGCACATGGTGCACTACAAGATAGAGCTCCGTGAAAAAAAAGACTCTTATGGTTTCTGGCTGGAGGTTTCTTATCTCGCGTTTAACCTACTCCACGGAACCAATGCAGAGTGTATATTGGGCAAATAACCTTCAACATTCATTGTTTATATACCATGAGGCTTTAATGCTAAATTCAAGTATTACATTTTTACAAAAGCAGGTCAAATTGGTACATACAATAAGAAGTTCTACACCCAGTACAGGCCACAAAGAATAAAGCTGAATTAGCTGATTGCAGAATATAGTAATACCCAGAGGGTGTTTTGAATCAATCCCACAATGCATTGCAATGTGCCTATACTGTACTATACTAAACACATGTCAGTACTTAGGGACAAAAAGTGTTCCAAAAGTTTAAGAAACACAAAACATTTCATAATCATGCTAAAAATGCTTTAAGTACTAATGCTTAGTGGGCTACAATGAGCATTAAAGACAGGGTTTTTATGTGTTAAGAATAGCATTTTTATGGGATCACATGACCCTATTGAGGTGAAATTTCCCAAAACTGGTGCATTGTGGGATTAACTCAAATTTTGGAACTTGGATCATTTCACTTGTGTAAAACTGTTTGATTTAAAATAGTTGTCAAATTCTTTGTTTAGAGAGCCACAATGACATTAAAAATATTCAGACATAATGAAATAGACCCTTACTGAAATCACTTCCACAAATTTGAAAACAATTTGGGTGTTTACATTCCATTGATAACAGAAAATATTGTCCTTGTGTAGAAAATATCAGGCATGTCTTAGGCTTTGCCTTGACCCATATTTGTTTTGGGCTCAGGCAATGCATTTTATCAACCTCAAGCCATCCAATATTGTACAATTATTTTTCAAAAACAAAACTTGTTCGACAAAATTAGTTCCAAAGTGGTCCATAACTCATAAATTACATATTTGCTTGAGGATGAGCAAATGCCCACATGGATATAATATTAGTGTACGGTGTAGTGTTGGATGGTACGTGCATGTCACACTGCTGTATTGAACCACACGGAAGCTTCTGATGCATAATAATCTGTATTGTAGTACTAGTGGGAAGAGCCAAACACACTTTTCAAAGGATTGGGCAATTTGTGTGCATAATGGTAGAGAGAAGTTTTAGTCCGATTTTGCTTTGAAATAAAGGTCAATGTTTTACTTGATTTTCTGTTCCTGTTTCTGAATTCATATATCTGTAATTGTCAAGTTTCAGGAAGGAAGACAAGTCATTATTTGGTATATTGTAATGCACATTCTTTTGTTTTTCAAACAAAGCAAGACACTACAAAACTTGCTGAAAATCATTGTGGCTATCTTAAACTGGGCAATTTGCTTTGAAAGCAGCAATAATTTAAAGGTGCAACAAGAAGATTTTGAGGCATCCATATTTTCTGCCATATGTAGTGGTTTCCTAGAGATTACACACAAAATATATCTCTAACCTTTAATTTGACTACAGAAATGCCTTAAGTGAAACAAAAGGTGTTTTTATATGCTTATAAATGTAAAAAACATAGGCGAATTTCCTATTTGCTCCCACAGGAAATTAGAACTTTCAACAAATTTTGGTACCAAAGAAATCTTTCTCCGCTCATCCTTTCAGATGAGGATATTTTTGATAGAGAAGATACAATCTGTGCAAAAATCATAATTTTCCCATTATGTCGGAACACCTTGTTAGGTGAAATCTCTCATTGCACCTTTAAAGCTGCCCTCAGGACGTTTTAGTGTAATTGGCTAACATGCAATTGAACTTAAAAATTGGGATATTGAAAGAAAATTTGATTTGTTTTTTATGCATTTGACATGTGATAATGTAGTTAATATCATGTCAGATGTTTGTATATATTACATAATTATGGTCTATTTATATACTGCTTTACGAAAAATGCAAATAATATGACATTATATAGCACAGAATTTGACTTTGCACAGCTAGCTAGTAGAGCATTTGTATCTGTACTCTGAATATCACTGTATAACAGAATACTAAAGTAGTTGGATTTGAATGCAGTCTAACTACTAAAATCTTTGTGAGTGTATTCTTTGAGTTTTCTGAAACACTCAGTATTCATTTCTAGGTTGATTGGCAAATGACACTGAAGTAAAATCCTGTCTTGAGATATCTTTAAAATATCAATATGGGAATGTTTATGTACATATATGTAATATGGAAACACACTACTTTTTTTTTTAGATCATGCAAGTTTTCACCAGAAATTAGCTAAATATGAGCTATTGGTCTAAGCACTCAATTACAATTTTTGTAGTTGACAACAGAAGGATGTAATCAGCACTGAAAGAAATTTACGGAATATCTTTTGTTATATGGCCTCCATTTTTCTGATTAACGTTTAAAAATATTATTTTCTCAATTTTGGATTTTAGAAAAGTTTTCTCATGGGACAGTACTTGTTTTACTATAAAAAGGAGAAAGGGGGAATACCCCTATTTTGTTTTGGCTAAGTGCACCTGTTGTAGATTGCATCAATAAGGGAAGGTGGGGAATTCCCCCACCGAATGCGTAAACTTAGAAACGAAGTAACTTGTTTTAGCTTTTTGACATCAAAATGTTGTAAGATCAGGGAATTCCCCCCAGAGTTATATATGGAAAGTGATGATATTCATGTTATGTTTATGGCATGATTTCTGTAGGTAATGTCTATTTTTAGACTGAGAACTTTGTGAAGTCAATAAATATTTTGAGGATTGAGTAAGGACTCGCCGCCAGCATTTATAATCAGGAGCTATACCAGAGCTTGGAGCTATACCTATAATTTATAGCTAGTTTTACTCTACAATATGGTAGATTTGAGTTCTACAATCTAGTGCCAGGATTTATTACTTGATGCCGCCGGAGTGATACTAAATATGTCTGTCTGTTTTCGTCTTTTAAGCCAAAGAGCTTCAGTTTTTTGGAATCAAAAAGGGATTCCAATTTGTGGTCCTATATGAGGACATAGCGAAAGACTGATGGTGGTATATTACTGGATTTTATTATTGTGGAACAATTTGTCCCGCAGGGAAAGCCCCGTCGTCTTGAAGTGCTGGACAAGATTACCTCGGACTGATAAATTCCCTTGGAATATATTACCTTGAGTTTTGGTATGACTTGTTGCGCTGTCATTTTGGAGTCTTCGCTGAGAGGACATATCAATCGTTGAAACTGCAACGCCTTTTTTGAACATTAAGTATCATTTATATAAAATTTGTGTGTAATTGTGTAATTTTGATTTATGTAATATTGTTTTTGGACATACAAATTCTTGAACCAATTACAATCATATAAAATCTGTTATATTTATAAAATTAAGATCACTTGTGCACAAGGCTCATTTGTTTGTGTTTGAAAGGTATTTCTGACCTTTGACGCCTACGAGACGTCATAACACTTTAATCTGCTTTTCA
>JAMKCH010000035.1:0-58832 GCA_023653785.1 Ophioderma brevispina
ACAGATCTCTACAAGTTTGCCTACTACCCAAGGTCCATACGTGTTTGGAATAACCTTCCAGGCTCAATTTGGGGTCCCCCCTCACATGAAGTCATCCCTTCCGGTTAGTGGTACCTGATGTCTCTCCATAACTACTCCCCTCCATCCTCCTCTCTATGGCTTCCTCCGTCTGGCATCAAATTGATGTCAACCCTTCCTGCACCTGTATATAGTGCCATTTTGTTCTGTTTTTGACTGTTTTTGTTAGATTTGCTTCCAGTTGTTTGCATCTGCATCTACTTTTTACTTGCACCTTGTGGCTGGAGACGCCATGTTCGCACATTCTCCTAAGTTTAACTCAACGAGCTTTCAATAAGGATCAACCACCAAGTAACCAAGCCGTGCAGTTCACACCTCTTTCAGAAAGGATTGTGACGGCAGTATTAAAGGATAACCCGTACCGAATAATTTAAACCATATACACTATAAATAATTATTGATCACAATCGAGTGGTTTTCATAGAAACACGGAATTATATAACCCTAACATTGAATTAAAACCATCTGTTCTGACCATGCGTTATTAAAAATTTGCGCTATTGCATAACGTGCTATGCGATACGACCGGCCACGTTTAGTTCAACCTGCCAAAGGATACACCTTATGAAAAGCATCATGCGTGAAGATGTAAGACGCTACTGTGCCCCGTCCGATCGTAACATAACACAAATACATATCCCATATACAGTAGAGCGAATTTCAAATAACGCGTGGTCAGAACAAATGTTTTTAATTTGTTTTATGGTTAGTATCATTCCGTTTTCCCATGACCACTCCATATGTTGTCAATAATTGTTTTTATAGCGTATATTGTGTAGGTAATTCTTGATAAAGGTTCTCCTTTAAGTACTAAAGCAGGCTTAGGTTTTACGCAGATTATTCATGTTATTCCAGAGTTAGCCCAACTATTTAAAAATCCTCAAGCTTGATATTATGAAAGCAGACAGGTCATCATAAAGAAAATCATTAACTGGTTAGAAGTTCTTGAGAAGTCAAAATATCAATGCATTCCCAGAAAACATGTCATTTTAATGATCAAGAAAATTCACAATGATCCACCATACGCTCCATGTTAAATCTGTGCGTAAAAGAAAGGGGGATTGTTGGATCAGTGTGTATGAATTTAGTGTGAAGTGGCATAATTCTGCACACGTCGGGCACGCTAACCAGTCAGCATATAAACTTCACTAAACGCACAGTAATCCGCAGAAATCATTTTTCACCTCAATTAGTCAGTATATGTACTTTACTGATGAAATATTGAAAAATCATAATTCATTTTATTAAAACAATATAATACACCTATATATATGTCTTTATTTTCAACTAACACATCGTGAAAGTCTTTCCAATAACAGTGCAGCACGATCGTCGCGTCGCATGTCAGGCGCTAACCAATTGGTGGTCCATTTAGCTGTCCCTTGATACCGCGATAATTATTGCCTGCTGAGCAATATCACGCGCCTGACCACGACCAGAGGGGCCGGCCACTACTTGCACAGACGCACCAGTGTTGATTCTCTCTAACCGTAAACACTTTACTCGTTTTAAATCTTAACATGTTTAAAACAAAATAGATTTGTTCTAAAATATTACACATCAACTGGAGTCTTAAGTGTTTTAACGGCGCGGCATCAAATGAATATTTTGGCGATGTGACGCTCAAATTTAAAAACTCAAAGGACTTACCGCACATGCCGCGCCGGGCCGGGCGGCATGCGTTGATCTTCTGATGTAGTATCAGTAAAATTCACATCCCGATTGTAAATTGACACGATACTCCATTTCATATGAAGCTGACGTGCTATAAAAATTGTGACCGCCATTTTATAGTTTATTCATTGTTATACTATTCATAAATATTGTGACTTAAAATATGTGTGAACTATGTGAAATAACTGATACTTCTTCTATCTTATGAAGATAGTTTGGGTTTATTGCGCATTGATCTTCTCTCTCTCCCTCTCTCCTCTGCCTAAAAAAAAAAAAAAAAAATAGATTCAGAATAATTTGATACATTTATTATATATCAGGGACTGTCATCTCATCTCCTCTATATCATCTTCTCCCCCCTCTCTATCTCCCTCAACTTTACCCCCTCCAGAAGGTACGCTCATCTCGTCCCCAAGATCCTTAACAATTACATTTCCCCCACTGTCGCTCGTTCGAGTTCTTCCTGCCTTTTTATTTCCTTCTCTGCTTTTTGCCCGTTTACTACTATTCCCTATTTGCTTTATTTTCCCTCGTCTTACTTCCTCATAAATATAAGCATATATAATTTTGCCATGCTACTTCATGCATTTTTCCACACGCAGCTGGGGTTTTCGGCTGCGCTCGTTTTAATTGTACAGCGTTTTAGCCTGTGTGCATTAGTTTCACTCGTGCCTACCAATCAACAAAACCAACCCGCAATATTGCGTATGTTTTACCGTTACACTTGATTTATTTGATCTTCCAGAACTACTTCATTAGTATTATGTAAATGAGGTTAACACATAAGAAAAACTACGTTGTTTTAACAAAGTAACGCCTCTCTATACAGTTCAGCTGTTTCCTCATATTTGGCTGCTTTGTTTTGAAACATTAGCTGTGGTTACGAATGATCATTACTAAGTTAATGATAAGAACAGTAAACATCGGGTAACGGTCTATGATATATGACAGTGGCAACGAGGTCATTTTCGTACTCGTAAATCAAGTCCATTCGGGCGGGGCGAACCTCTTGCTGTTGTGGTGGTTGGCTTTCACATTTGTGACCTTCACGTGGCTAAAGGAGCTAATACGATAGAATCCTAGTGCCAATGACTACACATGTTGCCGTCATCTTGGCCGCTGTATCGAATTCGTCAACCCAACTCCTCTTCAACTTCACGAGCCATACGATCGTTTATCTTAAAAATACGGCCGAGTTGGAACCATCAACACGCCAACGGAATCAAGAACCTTCAAAGATACTTCGCATGGGATGTTTGTAAGTATTTGTGATTGTCAGCTATTCATAAAGTCACACTCACGGAAGACCATGGGGGGACAATGGTTCAGATTAAATATTTGCGCAAACCGGTAGTGTCGGTCTCAAGGGAGATACACCCCCAACGGCTAAATTTGTCGAGGTGGCTACCAGTGTGTCCTTTCCATATTAGTGTCTTATTTTATATCATTATATTTATCCTATTTACATTATTATTATCATCACCATTGATTATTATTCACTACAGTAAATGAAGTTTAAACTTTAATCCATTTCATGGTTACATGTACAGGCTTCTGAAGATAGGACTACGAAACGAAGTGTTTCGGTAGCGTATACGGCTACCTAACCCCTGGGTTCGGTAGCCGTATAAGGCGGTAAATAGCCCTGGAGTGTTTTTCGGTATCCGTACGCACCACCTAAGGACATCGTACTAATATAACATGTTTCAAGAGGGCGCAAGCCGGTGAACGAGGTTGTTTTTGGTCTTGAGCAATTCGACTTCAAATATGAAGTTTTTTTCTCTACGAAAAACCATGTGTAATTGTTATTAAGACAACAACAACGACACAGATTCAATGAAATTGTTTGAAACAATTTTTACGTACTCTTCATTTCAAGAATTTGACTGTGGCACTGTATTTTGTAGAATACAAGTATTGCTTGAAGTACATGGTATCGCTCAACACACTGTCTGTGCTTTTTACTGCTATAGCGTTCTAATTGCATATCAATCAGTGCACATTGTCAATGGAGTGAATCTATTGACAGCTTGATACGTGCATGCTAACCTATCATCAGAAGTTATTTTAATCTGAAAAAAATATGTTATGATATTAAATCGTATTTTTGAAGCAGTTTAGAATTTGGGAACATCTCGTAAATTGTCGGATTATCCTGCTGTAAAAACTGCAAATTTGGGCAAATTCAAGAAGAAATAATACGAAAATGCGTTAGCGATCGTGCGGAACAAAACACTACGAAGAATATAGTTAGAGTTGCTTTCAACACAAGTTAGTAATGTCAGCTGTGTAAAGGTACGCGGGTATCAAACACTCTAAGACAACGCGTCACGTAAAAATTGTTTCTGCTTGCAATTTCAAGCCATTTTAGTCAAAAACAAGCCCGTTTTTTTTTTTGTTTTCTGTATTTTCTTGTGCGTCTTTCAATTTGTAGAATCGACAAAAATTCCATTCCAAAACCGCATCGTGTAAAGTGTTGTGAGGTTCGGCGTTTTGGGGGGGAAGGTTATGAGTGACAGTATTCCAGATTCTTTTCATAGGCTAAAATGATAGGGAATAGTTAAAACATTATAGCCGTCTAAAGATTCCTTACATAGTCAAAACATGAGTTCTTTTGTACCGTCAACACTCAGTTTCACTATATAGTCGATCTGTCATCGGGGTCTGTCGCAGACCGTTTTTTAAAAAGTGTTTATAATTTTTTATAAAGGATTTTTAAAACTTCATTTTTTGTGTTCAAAAAATTTACGTGACACTGTTTGAAGACGCTATTTTTGAGTAAGTTACTGAGACTACCGAAAGAAAACATTCTTGACTTGTGAAGGTCGGTTAAACCTTTTCCCGTTCGCAGAGAACGGGTTGGTCGGAAGACAAGCATTTTTTCTTTATGACACTTTTTTATTTCTTATTTATATATTGTAATCCATATTTTTTTATTTGTCCCCACTTTTTAATTTATTAATATTTTTTGTTTCCTTCTTTATTCCTTAATCTACTTTTTTTATCCGAGTTCGAATATATATTTAGTTATATTCGTGTCTGGTTTTATGTAATCTCGTTTGCTCTTATAAGCAATTTACACTTAAGGTGGAATTACCCCTTCAAGGTTAAAATCTAACCTACTATTGAAACCAAATGAGGAAGAAATTACCTTTCTGTACTCTTTGTTTGACGACATCGGAGCTTCCGTTCAAAAGTTATGATCGAAATGTAACTCTCAAACTTGAAATCTCTATCATATTGTCTTATGTATTTCATGGTTTTCTCAAGCTGCGATATTTTCAATCTTTCACGTAAAAAATTCATATCTCAAAAAGTACATAAAGCTTTTGATCTCTAGCTTCCACAATTGAAGCACTTATGCTTATCAATGATATAAAATAAAATAGCATTTCTAAATATCTAAAACTTTAAAAAAAAAACAGTTGTTCTAGACTAAATTGCCGATAATCTTCGAACAGTGAATTTTAACGACGTGTCATCCTCTTTAGGCAGGATATCTGAAAAAGCCGTTTGTAATATTGCATTTTCTTTAATAAAGGAATTAATCGTTGCTCAAAAAGAGCCCCAGGAATACATACGGTTCTCGTTTGGAGGAAATGTTTTAACTAGAATACAACAAAATAAGTCATGGCTCATATTTCTAATATTTTATATTTTACAGACATTTCTATAAAAATGGTATAGGCCTACATTTTGTTAAAATTTAGCTCTCAGCCAAACATCATTTTTTATAACCATTCAAATGGAGGGGAGTTGCAATTGCCACAGATTTTCATAATAGAGGATCTATTATTTTGGAGCCAATGGAATACCTAGGATCGGGAAGTCCAAAAACTCCGTGCGATCCTAATTTCTAAATTGCTTATATTTCAATGTTTAAAAATCATAGGCCTGAATTTCGTATTCGCTCAAGACTATACGAAATTAGAAATGCACAAATGTTGTACCAAAAAACATTCCTCAGCTTCATCCTTCTAGAGGAGGATCTTTTTTTGATGGAAGCTTTACAATCGGGGCAAAAATCACTACGTCAATTTTTAGAGACACTTGATATGATATGATTGATATCTTCTTGTTGCACTCACGGTCGTACCTGAAAATCGTTCGTTACGCATGATGTGTCCGGCTATATAACCGATCCACTGTGGACACGCCCGTAGCCGTATACGCTACTACCCACAAAGCCCGTTTTGGTTAATATAGCCGTATACGGCTACGACCCCGGGTTAGGTAGCCGTATACGCTACCACACACTCCCTAACCTGAAATCACTTCTGTAACTCCATCTACATATTTCGAGCTTTTCCGCTTTCCCAATTGTTCGTGCTTTCAGCCTTGAACAATTTCTGAAGAAGTAAGAATATACCTGGAGATTCTGGAGAGGTTGAAATAGACAGATCAGACCACCCTCCCAAGATGCACGGGGAGATAGGCGAATACAGTGTCCCTTGGACGTGAGTCCACTGGATGCAGTACTGCATTTCCAAATTAACGAGTGGGACAATCATTGGAAAATGAATGAGAATTAGACCATCTTGTTGTACTAATGAAACGCGGTGGGGCGAGAGAGATTGCAAATTTGGGCGCAGTAATATTCTTGCAACTCGACGGAAAACACGTGATTTGCGAACGTAAAACAAATCTACCCGATGGATGTCGTTTGAAAACGTTCAAAACGAAGTGGGTAGCAAATTCGACAATGAGAACATTCGTGCTACGACTACGAGGAAGACACATGTGAATGCCCCGATTTGACCCTCGAACTCGGGGGAACCACACACTAGTTATTTGGGTATGGTTTTTAAATCAGTAAAGGTGACGTAGTTTTTTTTACCCTGCAAGACAATAAATTTTAAAAACGACTGTTATTCTTCGGTGTGCTATTTTAATTTTTCCTGAACAAAAAAATGATTTGCAATTTGTCTTGTTACATCAATTTGTCATTTTAAGTGTGGCTCATTCCAATTGCCTAGCTTTTTTCAAATCTGCGCCCCCACTATAATGGTGCACTCCTCAAAAACAGCGTGGACCTTTGACACTGACAGAGACCGCAATTAACGGGGGATTGCAGCGTCGAATGGAATATGGAAACAAAGTGTAATTTCATATCTAGTCATGATCGTCAGCAAATCATGTGCATACTTTTTTGTTACACCTTTGTGATTGCTATGAATGCACGTATGTCCAGCTCACCATCTTTTCATCTGGCGAATGGTACAATTCTATTCCAGCAGAGCAGCATCATGAATCATTCATGCCAATGTCATTAATTCAGATGATTGTTGAATTCGGCGGAGAAAACCCCCTGTTCATTATGTTGTTTAGTGTAGATGTTGTGGCATTCACTAACGATTGACAATTAGGGCTGAAAGCTGGATGCCCTACTAGGCTTACAGCTTATCAAAATAGTCAATAAAAATACTAGGTTTTTTACAGGGTTTGTCAGGGTAGTTATCAGGCCCGTACGCATCACGGCAGTGGGGTTTGGGGTGTGCACAGTTCTGCTTAGCATAACTTTTTGTCTTTCATTCATATTTTAAAACATTTGGACATAGCGTTATATAAGCTAACGTAAAGGTTTATGACGCGGTACAGGGACTGTATCCACAATAAGCCACCAAATTTAAAGGAGATGGCCCCGCCGATTTAAAGTATAGGAAAATTTTCATCTTGATAGATTGTGCCTTCACCCCAAAACTCCATCTGAAAAGTTTCGCCCCGATATTTTAAAGCCGTTGTTTAGATGTTAGAGCTAAAAACCGTTGATTTTTGTAAGTCCCATGAGTACTGTGAAAATTAATATTGGTGCACCAAAAGGGCAACATTTTCACTCATAACTTCCAAACCAAACATCCTTTATCCCTAAGATTTCACAGGGTAAATGAGAAAAAGTAGTAGCTTTCTTTCTTCTGATACAAAATTTTGGCCACTTCCGGTAAATCTGACTTCTGGGACAGGGCTATAGCGATCGGGCCATGGACCTTTACAAGTCATCGGACTAGTCAAGAATTCAAAACTTACCTTAAACAGGACTCTTACAATGCTACAGAACAAGAATCCGCCCATTGTTTTCATCCAACGGCAAAAAAAGGTACTAATCGGATGAATTTTCATCAAATTATTTACTCATAAAACTGTCCACCCATGATTGAGTGGTTGCCAGTTTTGGAGAGTTTGACGGGTCACAGGTCGACACTGTTGGTTTTTGTTCATCAACAAACATTACTATTCTCCACTTAAGCACTTGTTGGTGAAAGAAGGTTGACACAAGATGACCCATGACCACATGTGGTGTATGGTTTTTAAGATGGCGTTAGCTTATGTGGATCCAGTCCCCTGGACAGTGGCATAACCTTTACGTTAGCTGATAGTGATATACGATAATGTCCAAATTGTTAAAAGATGATGAAAGACACAAAAGGGTATGCTCAGCAAACTAGGGTGTTTGCAAGGCTCCAGTCAAATTCAAAGGGAAGGGTCCACATTTTGATGATTTTTTTTTGATATTAAAAAAGTTCCCAAAGGATAGAAAATCTTGACAAGAAAGTCCACTTTTTGGTGATGAGATGTCAAGCGCTAAAAGAGAACATTAAAGGTGGTAATTTGGTCCACTTTTAACAAAAGGGCCACTTTTTTGAAGTCCTGCCCCAAAAGAAATAACTGTGTAGGGCCTGTAGGTAGTATTTTAGGACATTCTTAAATTTTCTTATACCAAATTTAGATGACTAAAATCTAAATATTCACAGCCTCTGAGTAAGTATTATGGTTAAGTACGTACCTGAGGAGCGAGTGGGGCTAAGGGCATATAGGAAGAGGATCACAGGTTTGGGCAAGGGCCAAGGCTTGAAAAAGCAGGGGCTGGCACTAGGGGGAAATTTCATCCCTGCTAAAAGGCACAATTCCCCCTTGTTTTTGAAACAAAAAACTCTGTACATTTGTACTATAGACCAGTGGATGTTTATCCTAAAAGCTAGAAGTTTTCATAGAAATCGATAGAAAAATCTGTAAAAGTCGATTACTTTAAAATCATCTCCCAATATTTTATTTATTGCCTGGAGTAATAGTGAAAATTCCATTACTATGACCCACCAAAATATTGAAGTCAAATCTCAGAATTTTGATTTCTCAGTAAGGTCCTACCCACTTACCACTATGCCAAAAATGAAGGAAATTTTAAAAGGGGTAGGTTGATCCCCTCTTTGCGAATTGGCATGGAATGACTCATTTTAAATTGTTTTATATTCTAGTTTTTTTCTAAGTAAAACAAAATGAAAGCATAACAAGTTGTCAACAATTGAAATGGCAATTAATTGCAACACACTGTATTTTTGCTCCTCTAACATCCACGATCTGATTACGTAACCAATTGGAAAACTGACATTTTGGATATAGCGCAGGTGCATCGGACCGACAAGATTGGCAGACGGAGCAGCTGGTGACTATTTTGGCTAGTTCATAATCACCAAAGAACTGACTTTGGGGGGGGGATGGGGTGCATGGGGACAGCTTGTGGAGGCATAGATGAATATCAAATGTGATTGGTAGTGGTTTTGATGTCATTATTTGGCATATAATAAGCTCACTTTAGAATTCCACAGTTTCAACCTCCTAAATCTTACAGGTTAACTATGCACTTCACGTGTTTGTTTACAAAAAAGTGTGAAAATAAATCCCTGTGAAAGTATAATTTACTGGCGACATATAGCCGTTGATGAATATTTTTGGCATAACAATTATTTTGTTTGAATCAATAAAAATTGGAACTTTGAAAAATGCCAAAGTAGGTTTTATAAATATACCACTTCAAAATATTCCAAAAATGCATTTGTGGTTTAACACAATGGTTTTTATGCTATGTATGATTGTGCTCAGGTTATCAAAACTATTTACACGAATCAGCGTTTGAAGCTCACGGTGTCACAGATGGACCAAAAGTAATGCATGTATTAATTTTTTACTCTCATTTATAGTTGGCACTGGAAAAATGAGGGTGGAGATTTAGGCACAATACTTTGAAGGGTTGACATAAAGTGTGGATAACTTCTCATTCAAGTTATCATAGTTACAATATCTGGTTATTATGATTCAAGTCTAACTCAGACTTTTTAATTGTTAAAATGTAGCTGCACATGTGTAGTTTCCAAACATAGTAGCAAGCTTAAACCACAGAATGATTTTGAAAGAAAAATAGAGTGACAGGTGTAAGCCATGCTCTCTGACATTTTTGTGTCAACGTATGGAACAGCAATTCCTCCATTTTAATCAGAAATAATCAAAACAAATGAGTTTTCCTTGGTGTCCAACTTTCATGGTCTTTTATTGTAGTGAATATGGATACAATAATGGAAGTTTTTACTTACTACTCCACGAAAACGTTGACCAAAATCTCAGCCTGCCTTGATCTGCGGTGCCAAAGCCCTACAGGTTTGTACTGTACTTAAATTATGTTTTGGGTATTTTCTGAATGAAGGAGTAAAGACAATCAATGATACTAAAAGTGATAATTTGGAGCTGATTTACCTATGTAACCATGTCATTATTCTGATATGCACATTGTTTTTATACCTAGGGGTACTTGGGAGTTGATAGTTCACAATTGCCATTGTGTATAATCTGAAAACAAAAATAGAATTCTCCTTTAATATACCTGCAATTCTTCTTCAATTTTGGCCAAAATTATTGTTGACCCAGTCTTTAACCAAACTTTGGCATAATTTAGAAAAGATTGCAAATATGATATTTGCCTCACAATACCAAGTTAGGTTTTGAAAAATGGGTCAGTGCTATCCCATAGATGAAAGCATCACAAACTGCTTTGGAGAATGTTTTTGCACAAGTTGTGTAGTAAAGATCAGCCAATCTTTTGAAAATCACTCACATTTGGGAGCAAGTTGAGTGTATTAGGTTTCCTAAGTTAACCTCAACAATTTGCGTCAATCACTATCAATCACTATCACTATTACTCTATGTGCTTGGGATAATCCTACAACAAAATCTTGGTGTCTTAGTCTCCCAAATTAGTGGCATTTACTTGTTTTTTTAATAATAGGAGGACAAAACCTTCTTGTAGATACACCTTTTGTGAATGTCTCATTGTGTGTACAGTCCCTCAGCGCTGATGGGTTTTTCTCTAGAAGAACTAAAGAAAGTGGAATCAGGTAGTAAATATACTCCATATTACCAAAATATGACCACTCTCCTCTCTTTAACTCGTACCCTTTTCATGTCCTTGACATAGCAGGAGACATACTTCTCCAGTATGATGTGTAAATCATGTGTAACATTCCCACTAGCAGACGAGGGCAGCCAAGCCTCATTTAATTACAGCTCACGCCCCCGGGGGGGGCCACTTGTATCCAAGGTGGATATCTGCTCTTTCAAAAACGCGTAATTAGGGACGTTTTTTGAGATCAGGCGATGTACCGCGTACATTGTTTAGGGTATCAAAATCATCAAACTTCAAAATTAGGGTATGCTTTTTTTACGTCGAAAAATACGTGTTAGGGTGTGATGTTTTGAATACTTTTAAAAAATCACATTAAAATGCTGGAATAGTGGGTATTGTTCCCGATTTTCCTTGATTTCACATGGAGATTCCCTCCCCGAGTGATTTTTCAACAGTTTCATCAGCTTATTTTAGCTTATTTTCTCGTCTACGTCTTCGTCGTCGTCTTCATAAAGCCTTTATAATTATGAGTTTCATTTTCAATTTTCGCGTGTTAATCTACACTATGAGTACTGATCGTTCCATGTATAATGTGCGCAGAAACGGAATTAGGGTCTGTCTCTAATTTATGTCAATCACAACAAGGTCTTGAATATTTATTCCGGTTTGTAAGTTCATTAAATGGCTGAATTTGCATTAAAAAACTGTCAGTACTTATGACTTTCGACAAGACTCATTAATTCCAAAGAAATAGGACCACTTTAAAAAGACTTTAAGGCATTAAATTTTAAACTTATTAGGCCCTATAGATAATGATCCAAATGATGCTTTTACACACATAAGAGTGAAATACAATACCCAAAAACCTTCAATTAAATCATGTGTAAATTTTTCAGGGCCATGCGTTACAATAGAGATTATTGCCTGTTCAGTGTGGTTAAAGGCACATTTTATAAACTTTCTCGTTTAGGGTAGCAAAATGATGTCAAAATACTTGTTTAGGGTGTATTTTTAATAACGTCATGCAAATAATTGATTAGAGGATAGTAAAACTAAACGAAAACACTTGTTAAGGGTAGCAAAATCAAACCCAAGTACCTTGTTTAGGGTAGCAAAATCAACCAAAATACGTGCTTTGGGTGTTTTTTTCCTTTGCCAAGTGAAGTACGTGTTAGGGTACGTTTTGGGAGGGCCATACACAGCATGATTCCACCTTGAATACAAGTGGCCGCCCCCCCGGGGCTCACCAGATCAAATTGGATATGGGCAAACAAACTGCAAACTACAAACCAATGTGGGTGCGCTTTTGACGGGGCCATCAAGGGTCTTACCATGGCACATGTAGGAATGTCGTCCTCGTCCTTTATTTCTATATATATATTTTTTTTTAACCGTACAATGGAGTTGATTTTTCAGCTCCATGGTTTTGGAATAAGAAAATATTACTTGATAATATATAAAAAGGAGAGCAAAATTCTACTTAAATCAATAGCTCTTATACAAATTAAAACCAAATTTTAATAGTACCTGATTAAAAGGGGGGTGGTCCAATTTAAGGATATGACGTTTTTCAAAATCTTGATAGATGGCCTTCACTCCAAAACCCCAACTGTAAATTTCAAACCAATATTTTCAAACTGTTTTTGGATGTTAAGAGCTAAACATATTTTGTAAGAGCCCATGAGAGTACTGTGTATATTATGGTCGACCAAAAGGGGCACATTTTCGCTCATCAACGTCCCAGACCAACCATCCTTTGCTCTAAGAATTTCACAGGGTAAATGAGAAAAATGTACTTTCTTATGATACGCAAAATGTTGACCACTTCCGGTAAAATCTTTTTTTTTTTCTTTCTTTTCACAGAGCACAATCCGTTCACTGTGCAATTATTATCATTTGATCGCATATGACTGCATAACATAATAATTGTTGCATACAATAATAAGAGGATGATCCAACAGTGACAAGGAACAGTTTGATATTACACAAACAACTGCCTACTTGCTAAAAGTAATTAAACAAAACTGGATAATGATAAATGGAGCACTATTATCCAAACAGCACTCAGTAATTTAAACCAGCATTTGTGCAAATTGTTGCGATCCAAGCGTGAATGGTTTTGCAGAAGGTGAAACAAAATTCAAAATATTTTTTTAGTCTAGAAAAACAAAGGGAAGTAAAAAAAATCCATTAACGGAATTAAAAACAAGACAAGGCAAAAACCCATCACACAAAAGATATTCTTAAAAAAGGGGAAAGAACAGCTGCATTTATCGTAATTTATATAAATCAAGGGAAGTTGGAAACGATGCTATAGATAGTTATGTAAACTGTATCCCTTTATACACACATGGTCAAATGATTGACGCCCATTTATGTGAAGGAGTGGTTAAGTATAGATGAATTTACAAAAGCTTTCAAAAGTTAAAATTCCAACAAATCTCCAGGAAGTGGTGGTTTAACCGTCCCATAAATTTCATAAACTTTGGGAATGCTATTAAAGTTCTGGTTACCATCTTATGAAGGCTTTCGGCAAGGAAAGTCTTTGCAGACGAGAATTATCAACCTTTTTAACAACAAAAAGGGGGACCAAAAATAATTAGACAATTTTTCACCCCATCTCATTACTGATTACGATTACCATAGTACATCTGTCTGCTTTAGAGCATAATTTCAACATTCTTAGAAAATCATTAGTGAAGATCATTGTGGTTTATGTAAAAGGGGAGATTTATTTGTTCAAAACCATAAGAATAAGATTGAAGATGTGGAGAAAGATTTCTGTACAAAGAAGATAATAATAGGCTCTATATTGTCCATAGATTTCAAAAAGCTTTTGAATTCCAGTTGGAAATCGTCTTTTTTTATGAATCAAGTTCCTTACAGCATTTTGGTTTGGAATAGGCATTGATAAATTTGGTAAAGACATTATTAAATTAATATAAATAGCTGTATCTATGTTCACGGATGGTTACAAAATCCTTTCGAGCTACAAAGTGGTCTCAATGCGGGCTGCCCTCTATCAGCCCCTTCTATTCATCATTGCCACAATATACTTGTCATTAATATTAAAATACCGGTTATCAAACGGGTATCTCATTCAATAATGATCCCAAATCTAGAAATTAAAATCATGCAATTATCGGATGATGACCACCATTTTGTGAATGACCAAATTTCTTAACAGACAATGTTGTGAAAGAAATCCATGAGTGTAGTCATGTAAGTGGTATAGTAATGAACGAACAAAAATCAGAAGGAATTTATTTAGGAAAAACAAACCAAACACTTAAATGCCAATATAAATGGACAGAAGGAGCCTGTTAATGTTTAGTATATATTTCAGTAAAGACAAGATTCGTAATGAATAACTTAATTGGAGCCCTAACTGGCGTAAATTAAAAATACTGTTAAATAGTTGAAAGCAATAAAACTAACAATTTATGGTAGAATTGCATTATCAAAACACTTGGGGATTTCACAAATTGTATATAAGGCCAGTTGTTTACATGTTCCAGATTATGTAATTAAAAGAAGCAAACAACAAAATCTTTACCTTTTTGTGGGGTCAAATGGTCAACCTCGAGTATCAAATAATGCTTTGAAAATAAAATGGTTATCAGACTGTAGAATGGGAAGTAATGATGTGGACATGGAAAAATATTTAACATTGGTTCGAAGCATATGGTAGTTTTATCCTTGGTGCTTGATGAAATTGTAATAGTGAAGACGTGAAACAATAGTAAGTAGTAATCTGCCACCTTTTTATCAAGATGTTGGTAGAAATACATTCTATGGGGGAAATACGCATGATATATAAAGGTAAAATTTTATTGTTTAATTAAAGATTGGATAGATGCTGTATAATTTATTGAAAGATATTATAAGAGGTGATAGAATTTTAAATGGTTGAATGATCTGAAAAAGTTAAAGGCCCAATTAAATATATTCTATTTGCATAAATTAAATTATAGCCATTCCTAGGGCTGAAGACAAAGATCAGTAGAAAGGAAATACTTCAAAATTGTAAGAATCCCATACAATATTTCAAATTAATGAAAACAATGTTCAGCACATTTCATTAATGAAGACGAAAGTTTTATAAAATCTTAAAACAGATTTTGAAATCCAAATTGCATTAATATTGGAAAAACATAACATTCGTGCAATGTACTTGGGAAAAATCTTTCCCTTGATTTAAAATAGGGAATACATTGACAACCGTTCTACGACGGACGCATTTCATTTCATTTAATGTGTCCTCAATAATTTAGATTAATTCCTTGTAAAAGAATCTATATAAGTGAAACTTAGTATTCTCCAACTTGTGCGATTTTCGATTGTATGACAGTTAATTAACATTTTTTCATTAGTGCTCAAAAATAAACCTTTTGGGAGCTTTTAAAAAATGTAATATTGAAATAGAAAAATGTATGTTTTCGAGCTCATCTGGATAAAATCATATGTGGGTGGCATATTGCAGGACGTGAACATTATCTGGCTACGTATTTTGATTATTTTGGCTTCTTATTCATATACGTCCAAAATGAGATAATAATATTACAAACAATTTACAACCAATTTCTATTTTTTTATTTTTTGAATTAAAAAATGACAAACTAATATCCAAAACAAGAAGTAAAACAAGATCACTATAGATCCAGAAAAATGGGTATTTGTAAACATATTGAATATTAATATACATGTATATGAGTATATTTAGTATCTGTCTATTTTCTGTGTGTGTTATGTAGATTTATATGTTCATGTATGTGTATGTGTCTGTGTATGTGTATTTACTGGTCTGTATGTGTTTATGTATGTATATTATGTCTATGTAGTGTGTAATAGTATAATGTATATATAATACATAACATCTTCTAAGGTTGTGTTTGGTGTGCAATGTATGCTTCTCTATTTTGTGTGTGTGTATGTATGTGTCTATATATTAGGGTGTATGTGTCCTAGTAGGGTGTATGTTAGGTGTCCTCTGTGTGCGTGTGTGTATGTATATGCGTATATATAATATATATATGTGTGTGCATAGTGGTCTGTATGCTGTGGTGTGTATGTTTGTATACGTAAATGGTATAACTTCCATCGATATTTCTAAACTGTCATTGTCAACTTTTACAGACAACAATGTGTTATTTTGTGTTATACTTAATTTATGTAATATTATGAATAACACCATGTACGTTATGTTCCATTATGAAATGGCAATTAATGTAGTCCATGCTATGTTATTATTGCATTTAGTGTGATGGTATTATTACCGTGGTATTGTACATGTTTTACGCAATGAAAAACACAATAAATGTTGTGAAAAAGAAAAAATTTAAACCAGGCATGAGTTTTTTCTAATGTACCTGAGCCATACAACTTCATTTTTAAAAAAATTCATATATTCAAGCAAGAGGCTAAACATTTAAACCTTGTCTAGTAGCATTAGAGACTAGGAAATATTCCATATGGGTAAAAGGAGATGTACTCAAGTATCCCACACAGTGATGAGTTAATATTAAGTCTGGTACCAACCGAACTTCAAATAGATCAATTTTACAATTCCAATTACAATTTGACCTCACACGACCTTTGACCTCAGTACGTGACCTTTGACCTCATCAACAAATGAGGGATCCCATGATTGCACCCAACCAAACTTCAACTTTTCAAATGAGGTCAATTTTACATTTCCAGCTTATCTTACAGCTTGACCTCACATGACCTTTGACCCCATCAACAAATGAGGGATCCCAAGTTACACTCATGACTCAAGTTTGGTCCCAATTGAATTTCAACTTTACAAGAGGTCAATTTTTACATTTCCAGCTAATCTTACAACTAAATCCCACATGACCCTTGACCTCAGCACATGACCTCTGACCTCATCAACAAATAAATGGGGGATCCCATATTGCACCCATGATTCAAGTATGGTCCCAATTGAACTTCAACTTTTCAAAAAACAATTTTACATCTTCAGCCTAGCTTACAACCCGGCCTCACATGGCCCCCGACCTCGGCATGCGACCTCCGACCCCACCAACAAGTGAGGGGGTCCCATGTTGCACCTATAACCCAAACCTGGCTCCAACCAAACTTCAACTTTTCAAATGAGGTCAATTTCACATTTTCAGCCCATTTTACAACTGGAAATCCGACCTTAGCATGTGACCTTTGATCTCATCAACAAAAGGGGATGCCATACTGCACCCTCGAGCCGAGTCTGGTTTAAATCCGTCAAAGTATGTCCTTCTGCCTCAGGGCAGAGAACACAAAAAAGCCCATGAATAATAATGGTTTGGTTTAGGGTTGACAAATTTCTTTGGGTCTTGGAATTAAAATGCTAAACCTGTCGCTACAATGCCCAACACTCCATCCACAGTGCTGGCTCAAAACAAGGCAGTTTTTTCAGGAAATAAGGCATTTGGGTAAAAGCGGTAAAATCTGGGGCTTCTGGAAAAAAAAAAAAAAAAAAAATCACATGGCCCCCGACCTCGGCATGCGACCTCCGACCCCACCAACAAGTGAGGGGGTCCCATGTTGCACCTATAACCCAAACCTGGCTCCAACCAAACTTCAACTTTTCAAATGAGGTCAATTTCACATTTTCAGCCCATTTTACAACTGGAAATCCGACCTTAGCATGTGACCTTTGATCTCATCAACAAAAGGGGATGCCATACTGCACCCTCGAGCCGAGTCTGGTTTAAATCCGTCAAAGTATGAGGATATTAAAAGCAAATTTTAACCCTGTTTTCACAACAACAGACAATCACAACAACGGACAAAGCGATCCCCACGTGTCCTTCTGCCTCAGGGCAGAGAACACAAAAAAGCCTATGAATAATAATGGTTTGGTTTAGGGTTGACAAATTTCTTTGGGTCTTGAATTAAAATGCTAAACCTGTCGCTACAATGCCCAACACTCCATCCACAGTGCTGGCTCAAAACAAGGCAGTTTTTTCAGGAAATAAGGCATTTGGGTAAAAGCGGTAAAATCTGGGGCTTCTGGGAAAGAGGCTATTAACGATCGGGCCATGGACCTTTAAGTTCTAGTTGGGAATTGAACCAGGGAAACTCCAGCACATTTATCTCTAGTACTTAAACTGTCAATATAGCAACCCATCTCTATGGTAAAATATTAAAACTGGATCACACTTTAAAAATACTTACCTTTTTTTTATTGGTCCTTTACAAATATTAAATAAAGTCAATGGTGACTTAAGGTTGTGGGGTCAAAGGTCAATTAATAAAATAGGCTCAAACTTGCTCAAAAGATATATATGCCCATACCATTAACATTAAATCAAGTCAATGGGACCACCTTCTGCATGACCCATGGTTACAGGATCAAAGGAACAAAATAAAATTTGAAATATGCTAACAATTTGGCATTGTTATTCTCTTTGCAGCTTTTACCAATTTGTTATCAAGTTCTCAGGCAGCCTTTCCAGTGACCATGCCAATAGGAGCAGCCTTACCAAGGTAAGAAGTCATCAACAGATATGCCAAGATTAAATATTAAACCAAAATTACTACAAATTTTTGCATGGTGTTTGGTCTTCTTCTTAGCGTGTCCACATGTCATTAGTAATGGCTTGTGGTTGTGTCAGGATTTATTCAACTGAGTAAGCTGATCCGGGGCCGTGTGTATCCACGATACGGACGCTCCTAACATGGCCCATGGTGTTTGGTGATTTAAAAGGAAAATAACAGTATGGGTAATGTTATCTTATATGACCCTCAGCATTATTGTGAATATATTTAAAGTAATAATCCCAAAAACATGTTCACTATACTGTATAGCTGGTTAATGTCATATGATCATTACATGCATACCTTTTTGCCAACTAGAAGTAGCAAGTGGGTCAAAGAAACTCCGTTTTTAATTTGAACAAACTTTAATAGATGTAATATCAACCCCTTATTTTTAACTCAAAAGTGGTTGAAAACAATTCCCCTAATAGTACACTCACACTGTCAATGTTGAGTTTGGGCTTTTGGTGGTTGGTTTGTTTGTTTGATTTCTTCTTTTTCTATTCTATGATGCAGGCATTTATATAGGCGCTCTTTAAAGGATAAACCAAGTATCACAGCGCTTCACATCTTTAATAACATATTTTAGACCGGACCAAGCAACTTAACAAATGGCAGCAGCTTAATAAATCAGCGCCCTGTTGCTACTTCCAAACATGACGAGACCACACAATGTACGTGGAACTTTCATGGTTCCTAGGGAGGGTTGTTGCCCTATATCAATGAACCATGAGGAGAGTTGCAATTCTGATTAATCAATAGTTTAATTCAATTTTCAGTGAATGTACAATTATCTTCTGTTCTTGCCATGAGTTGGGTTGAGACATCTTCCTTACAGAAAACCATCAACAGCATTAAAACAAGGGAAAATGTGGAAGTCCTCTGTGGCATACTTATATCCATGTATACTTGTTCGCTTTTGAGTTGACAGTGCCGTGTCTTTGTATTTTCCTTAGCATCTCAAATGTACTGCCTTTAATTGTATGCGTGTGTATGATAAGGGAGGTGAGAATAGAAGGAGAGAGCTCACCTACCGCCCAATCATAAAAACCCCGACCAAATCGATCGATCGGGTAATCCCTATTGCTTTGCTTGGGCAAGAAAGAAAGCAGCACCCGGCGCGGTATGTGTGAGCACGTGTAAGGCTTGTGCTTTTAAAATTCGTGCTCAATAGTATATTTAGCCTATTGAATAGTGCTGCTGCTATATCTGATGTCCTTCGATGGCCAATGCTGAGTTGTATTTATAAACATTGATAGCGCATCATCTATTCAAGAGTGTTTTGCTTGGATGAACATATCCATGAATCCTGTCCTTCCTGCTCTGCGTGACCCAAAAATCTTGGGCCGGATCGTCACTTTTTATGTCAGAATCCTGTAAAAGTATGCGATGGTACGCTAAAAGCAAGTATTCGAAACGCACCCACACAGTTTTCTGATCAACAACATCTTTGTGTTTAGTACAGGAACTTACAGGAAATATTAAATATTTGACTTTATGAAAAAATGCCTCAAATTACCTCTCAAAGTCATTTAAAATAGAACTTTATACTAAGTTCTACTTTAAACTTTCATAACATACTGAAAATTTGACCGATTTTGATGCTATTTTCACTTAAATAAACTGAACGTTTTCCCTTACCAACTGAATTCTAAAGTTGAAACAAAATGCTTAAAAGTCACTCTGGTAACCGTGTACCAAAAGTCTGGCAAAAGAGAGTTCTTTACCTTCCTTTCTCAACCAGGATTGGACGAAGTACTTCCGTTTGCTGAAAATGTTCTCTTGTAGCGATCAAAGCAATTCAGTGGAACATGCATCGGCAACTCACGTCTGCAAAAAGGGAGACACAGGTGGCTTTTCAAGTGGGCCAAACAAAAGCATCGTGAATAGCACCTATCGGTTGTTAAGAGCTTAACTTGATGAGCTCTCTCCTTCTATTCTCACCTCCCTGGTATGATGCTGTGATTCCAAGGAGAGCACTTGTATTTCAGGGCTACGTAACCTGAAAAACCTGCTGACAACATTGTCAAATAAAGACCAAACAAAGTATAATTCACCCTGTAAAAGCCAGTAAAAATATTTTGACCGCACAGGAGGATGTTCAGTCAGTTAAAGCTATGAATTCAAATCTCTGCAAAACTGTGTAAGTACATACAAATTGGGAATAATTAACCTTGTATTGATTTTGTGTTTGTTGTTAATTGATTAGGCCATCTACGCAGAGGGGTAACTTTGAGTTGGATCTTGAAGGTGATGAGATAGATGATGATGAAGAGGGTGCAGAAAATGATGGCAATATAGGAGTACCTTCATCAGCAATTAGGCCTACAGGTAAGACATCAGACACACATGTATGGAAAGTTGGAATCCCATTATATATCAAGGAATGGCCGTGTACATGACCTGTGTAAAGACTCTGGAAATTGCTCAAGATGGAAGCAAAACTGTTATAAATTTTTAACAGCTGGATCAATGTTGAACCAGGTCTGTTGAAATTTGCAAATTAGCCACTTTGTGGAGCTAGATTTCTAGGCTAAAAATAAGACCATTTTAGTGATTTTTTGTTTCAGTTCCCGACTTAAGAAGAACATACCCATAATTGTAAACAGCTCGCAAACAGCTGAGGCATTTTGTTTAAGGGTGGGTACCACTTTTATATTAGGCAAGGATGCAAGACTTCTGGAAATATCTGGAATTCCAGAAATTTGGCCATAATAAAAAAAAAAATTCTGGAAATGTAAAAAACATTTATGGACTTGGGTGATGTTATTTCAGTATAAAAAAGGCATAGCCAATTTTTTTGGTAGGGGAAAATACCCCTTTAACTCCTTCTGTAGCCTTTTTTTGGATGATTCCCACATTAGCATCACATGCAAGCGTTTGGCCTCTGGGGCTAGGGCTGGATCAATTTTCAGGAAATTAATGATATGCCCACTTACATCCCTGTTTAGGACTTCCAATAGGGGTATCAGCCTTTTTTCTGTAATTTTTCAATGGAATTTCTCATAATTCAGCTTTGATTGGCAAATGCACCTGTGGTATTATGCTATCAGCATGTTCTTATCAGGTTGTGTGATTTGATTTGCAGGGAGGTTATTGCCCAGGATAGCCCATGAAAGAGGAACAACTGACTTGACAGTAAGAATAGAAAAGATTGGGTTGAAAGACGCTTCAATATACCTTGATCCCTTCATTACGATATCTGTTAAAGGTAAGTGGACCTTGATGATACTGAAAAACTTGTGTCTGCTTTCATCTCCTCAAGATTTCCTCAAGATTAGACTTCAAGATATCATCCTCCATAGGATTCCAGAGTATAAGTTGAGCAAGTGGAAGAAAGAAGTGGATAGCATCTGGGGAAGGAAATGGTCAGAGCACCGGGGAATGATTTAGGACTTCTGGAAGAATAGAAACTTCTAATCACTGGTTGCTTTTGTGAAGCTCTTGTAAATATTGGATTAGGAGATATGTCAATCTTGCACTGTGTGCTGTTGCTAAAAATAATAATAAAGAGACACTGGCACATTTGAAAAATAGTGCACCCTCAAGATTTTTCAAAATTGATATTTTCGCATCGTTGTAAAGCTTTTTGGTCCCCCGCCAACTTTTGTTGGCGAAGGGGGACTATAGAAATGCTAGCCGTCCGTGTGTGTGCATGTGTGTGCGTCCCACACGATATCTTTAGAACTAAGCAAGTGTGGAAGTCCATCTTCGCAACATAGATGTATCTCAAGTAGGCGGTGGGTGGGATACAAAGTGGGTCATGTGGCATGGGTCAAATGTCAAAAAATAGGGTCAAATATGGGCAAAAATAGGGCTAAATCGCCCATAGTTAACAAAATGTTTATGTATGTCTTACTACACTAGCGCGTATATCTTGTTTAAATCTAAACTCGATGCAAGGCATTTATAGTGCGCAGCAAAATAATTAAAGGTGGTGACGCGATCATAGTCCGATGATGTTTTCGCTGTCATAACTAACGTCGTCTGATTACAAATTTTGAGTCAAATCGGTCCGTTTGGATAGTATATAGAAGCAAAAATGCGTACTACATTTACCCATATACAGTGTGTGTAAATAAAATATTGTCGACCACATTTGAAAACGTTTTTGTTCATAACTTCGAAAGGAAACAATTTCTGGGGCTTAAATTTTCACTGAGAAAAATAAGAACGTATCGGAAGAAAGTTATATGAACATATTGAGAAATTTATGTTTTGATGGGATAAAGTGGAGGGTTAGAATTTCAGTAACACTATTTCAATCATGGCCCGAATATTAGATGGTAAGTATTTATGTTTACGTGACTTTGCAAATATTTTCGCATCGTTGTAAAGCTTTTTGGTCCCCCGCCAACTTTTGTTGGCGAAGGGGGACTATAGAAATGCTAGCCGTCCGTGTGTGTGCATGTGTGTGCGTCCCACACGATATCTTTGGAACTAAGCAAGTGTGGAAGTCCATCTTCGCAACATAGATGTATCTCAAGTAGGCGGTGGGTGGGATACAAAGTGGGTCATGTGGCATGGGTCAAATGTCAAAAAATAGGGTCAAATATGGGCAAAAATAGGGCTAAATCGCTATAAGAAACTTTGTTAATACGATATCTTTTGATTGGAGCAAGTATGGGTGTCCATCTTCGCACCATAGATGTCACTCAAGTAGGCTGCGGATGAGTTCGGAGGAAGGTCATGTGGCATTGGTCAAAGGTCAAATGGGGTCAAAAATAGGCAAAAATGGGGTTAAATTGCTATAAACCTTATCTGTTGTGGTAGGATGATGAAACTTGATGGGTGTGGTCAACATTCAGTGTCGAAATTTTTGAAGGTAATTTGAAGGTCATGCGGAGGGGTCATTCAAGGTCAAATCAATAAACAGGGGGTAGAGCAGGAAAATTGGGGGGTGGTCAACATTCAGTGCCAAAATTTGGAAGGTAATTGAAAGGTCATGAGGGGGTCATTTAAGGTGAACTCACTAACATTGTTGTAGGATGATGAAATGTGGGTGTGGTCAACATTCAGTGCTGAATTTTTTGAAGGTCATTTGAAGGTCATGCAGGGTCATCAAGGTCTAAATCACTAAACATGTGGTCGGATGATGAAACATGGGGGTGTGTGGTCACATTCAGTGCCAAAAAAAATTTGAGGTCATTTCCAGGTCATAATCCTTGCACATGGTTGTAGGTCATGAAATCTAGTGAATGTGGTCAACTTTCAATGCCAACATTTTTTAAGGTAATTTGAAGGTCATGCAAGGTCATTCAAGGTCAAATCACTAAACATGTGGTAGGAGGATGAAAATGGGGTGTGTGGTGAACATTCAGTGCCAAAAAATTTGATGGTCATTTCAAGGTCATATCCTTGCACATGGTTGTATGGTCATGAAACCTAGTGAATGTGGTCAACATTCAATGCCGACATTTTTGAAGGTCATGCGGGGTCATTCAAGGTCAAATCACTAATCATGTGGTAGGAGGATGAAACTTGGTGCTTGTGGTCAACAGTTCAGTGCCGAAAATTTTGAAGGTCCTTTCAAGGTCATTCAAGGTCAAATCTTTGCACATGATTGTATGGTCATGAAACCTAGTGAATGTGGTCAACATTCAATGCCAAATTTTTGACGGTCAATTGAAGGTCACGTGGGGGTAATTCAAGGTCAAATCACTAATCATGTGGTAGGAGGATGAAACTTGGTGCTTGTGGTCAACAGTTCAGTGCCGAAATTTTTGAAGGTCATTTGAAGGTCATGCGGGGTCATTCAAGGTCAAATCACTAAACATGTGGTAGGAGGATGAAAATTGGTGGGTGTGGTCAACATTCAGTGCCGAAATTTTTGAAGGTCATTTGAAGGTCATGCGAGGTCATTCAAGGTCAAATCACTAAACATGTGGTAGGAGGATGAAAATGGGGCATGTGGTCAACATTCAGTGCCAAAAAATTTGATGGTCATTTCAAGGTCATATCCTTGCACATGGTTGTATGGTCATGAAACCTAGTGAATGTGGTCAACATTCAATGCCGACATTTTTAAGGTCATTTGAAGGTCATGCGAGGTCATTCAAGGTCAAATCACTAAACATGTGGTAGGAGGATGAAAATGGGGCGTGTGGTCAACATTCAGTGCCAAAAAATTTGATGGTCATTTCAAGGTCATATCCTTGCACATGGTTGTATGGTCATGAAACCTAGTGAATGTGGTCAACATTCAATGCCGACATTTTTGAAGGTCATTCCAAGGTCATGTGGGGGTCATTCAAGGTCAAATCACTAATCATGTGGTAGGAGGATGAAACTTGGTGTTTGTGGTCAACAGTTCAGTGCCGACAATTTTGAAGGTCCTTTCAAGGTCATTCAAGGTCAAATCTTTACACATGATTGTATGGTCATGAAACCTAGTGAATGTGGTCAACATTCAATGGCAAATTTTTGACGGTCAATTGAAGGTCACGTGGGGGTAATTCAAGGTCAAATCATTAATCATGTGGTAGGAGGATGAAACTTGGTGCTTGTGGTCAACAGTTCAGTGCCGAAAATTTTGAAGGTCATGTCAATGGAAAAGCCTCAGTGGTTCAAGAGCCACTCATTTCCATCACAATCTTCCCTGAGATCTTAAAATTGTTGCTTCTTGTTCTTTAGCTATTGCACTGGGCGGGGGACCTTTGTGGTTCAAGAACCGCCTTGTATATACATTAGCCCTCACCTGAAATGATTAAGACCAAATTAGCGTCCTTATGGGTAAACAGAACGATTTTATAATTAATTAATGTCGCGGCGAAATTAATTCAGCAGACGACAGAAATGGCGTTTAACACAAGAAAACGCACGCCGTATGCATGTTTCTCACGCCCATGCACCCTGTATGACCGGTCTGTGATCTTTGTGGTTTTAATATCAATGGGTATGAGTCTATGGGCTATGATATTCATGAAATATACACATTTGTTGATTAAAGTTATGGAAAACTTAAAGAAATTAGCTACAAATTACTGGATGTCTTAACCTTTTATTATCGTCCCTATCTGGTTTTAGGCGTGTTATTTTTATGTGTATGTATCTCAATTCTTCCGATGGCCTAGACTATCATTTGAGAGTAAATTGAAGAAAGTTCATATTTTGTGAAAATGTGCCAGTGCTGCTTTAAGCCTTTTAGGGACCCCTAATCTAGCAAAAATTCACTCAACCCCCCCCCCCCCCAACCCAACCCAACCCAAGTCTCTGTTTTTTGAAGAAAAAAATGTCATCTCTGTTTGATATTTGACCTCATACGTTGATAAAAAACATTAAAGTCAATCTTAAAGATGCTACAGAAAGCATTTAAAACATTTGGGTTGTCCCCATATGACTTTGTCCCTATACAGGGACCACCAAAGTTTCTGAATGCCCTCCTAATTAAAAATTAAAAGAAAAAACCCTGAAATGAGGTAACATTGTTGACAGAAAACTTGTGATTTTTCTTTTAGATTCATCAGGAGTAGATGTAACAAAATCACAAGACACACCAGTAGCAATTAAGAGAGAAGATCCTTACATTGTATTTGATGTAGATGTAGAGATACAAAAACCATTAGAGAAAATGCCAAAAGGTAAGGCGGCCAAGCAAAAGACGACAATTAACATTTACCCATAGATGAGTTGACATGTGACGTCAACGCCGGGCAATGAACAAAGCACTGCCCGGGCAGTATGCGTGAGCTTTTAAAATTCGCGCTCAGTCAGGCGTGATAAGGCAATTGAATGCTGTAACTGTATGGGCATACTCTTCGCACATCTAACATGTCAGTAGACCAGGTGCTAACTTGTGTTTGTAAACATTGATGTCACCTCATCTATACCCACATGAATCATCAAGCTCCCTTATCAGCCCCTGCTGGTATGAGATGTACCTTAGATAAAATGGATACATGTTTGAACAGTAACAATGGTGCCTCATACTTGGTTAGTAGTAGTTGTACATGTTTTTTTGGGGGATAAATTTCAGTTATGGCAAATGTATCATTTGTGTCTCAAAATCACATTTTCAGCCAACTATTTCCTTCATTGTCATACAGCAAAGCCATACAGCTAAGCAATTCCAAAATTGTTTCATGTAGCATGTAAGCATATTTCAATACAGTGCATGTTACTTTCGAGAGTTTACAGAAAGTTTATTACATTATCGCAAGCCTAAAAGAGTATGTATATTTGCTCATTGCTACAAGTATAGCAAAGGGGCAGTGTGGCTTTGTCACCCATCTAACCCCATCCAATCTAAAATGTAATCATGAAAAGAGAGAGAGAGTTAGAGAGAGATAGAGGGGAGAGAGAGAGAGAGGAGGGAGAGAGAGAGGGGATGCAAGAATCACCCCAAAGTAAGTTATTTATGCACCATTAGTATGAGTCACACAACTTTATACTGAAATTCTACAGACTTAATGTATTTTTCTCAACAGGAACAGCCATCTATTTGTAGTTGAAATGTTAAAAGGCCCAAAGGAAGATCATTAGCACAAAATCGGGAAGTAACGTTTATACATTCATCCAACACAAGAAAATTGAGATAAATACCTCAATACAAAATCAGTACTGACTCTGAAACTCTACAGATTTTAATATAATTTTTCTCAACAGGAACAGCCATATTTTTTGAGTTGAAACATTACAAGGCCAAAAAGAAGACCATTAGTACCAAATGTTTTGCCTTCATGGAAATGGATGAAATCAAGCAAGGACAAAGTGTCATAGAACTGTAAGTTTTATTGATACATATTATAATAGCATTTCTTTTCCCCTTTTGGTTTTAATTGTGGGCCGCCAGCTATAGCTGGCAGGACCACTTAGCAATCCGTTGTGCGTGTGTATGTGTGGATGTGTGTGTGGATGTGTGTGTGGATGTGTGTATGTGTGTGTCACAAAGTGTTAGTTTGTTTAAAATGTGACCTTATTTAAAAAAGTTTAACGCAATTGGAACCAAACTTCTGTCATAGGTGCACAATGAGGTCATCATATGGTTGATGAGGTCAAAGGTCATGTTGAAAGGTCAAAAGGTCATGTGAGGTCAAGTTGAAAAATGGGCTTAAAATGTAAAATTGATCTAAATTGAAAACTTGAAGTTCAATTGGAACCAAACTTTTGTCATAGGTGCACCATGCAATCCCTCATATGTTGATGAGTTCAAAGGTCACATGCCAGGGTCAAAGGTCATGGGGCGGCCCACAGCTTATATTCTTTGAATATAGCGAGCGCGAAAGCCGAGAACCGCAAAATTCTAGTTCCATCTGTTTTAGATTTTCAGTTTTGGTCATGATGGTTCAATAGATCCTTTAAAAAGTGTTTTCCAAATTTAAACTGATTCAATTTTGCATTTTGATGATATAAGCAAATGCTTGAATGCCTATAGTATTGTAATTTCTGTCCAGTTACTGTCAAAGTATAAAGACCTGAATTCTGGAAAAGAAGATACAATTTTGCATGTAAGATTTGGCACACACACAATATTAGGCAAACCTGTTCCAGATGGTGTCAAAGCAGTCTTGATACTCAGGGTTAAGTCTCAGAAACAGGTGGTCAAAATAGCAAGCTATTAACAATATCTCTTCGGTGATAAATGTTTGGTATCGGATTAGCTGAATTCCACTGGTGTTGCAGGTGTGGGGGGGGGGGGTGGGGGGTTAGGCAGGATAGAACCCCCTTTAATTTATTTTGCTAATAACTAAAAAGAGTATAATTTATTTCACCAATTCAAGCTTTCAGGCTTTCATCAATTTCGGGTCTTAAGTTGCCATGTTCCTGCCTGCCATAAGTGCAGGCAATTTAAAGGGGAATTTCGTTTGTGATCCACAACCTCGTTCGGCCCCCCCCCCCCCCACTTACCTCAAAACAAGTGGATTTTTTAGATTCATTCTGCACTGTTGCCTTAGTAATCCATGTGTACCAAATCTTAAGTGCAAATGGGTCTATTAAACGAGCGGGTCATATAATAAAGATTAAAAATATTCACCTTGTCTTTAAAGTAGTTAAAATTTCAAATCGGGTCGTATGTGTAAGAAATTCCATCTTGTATTTTTGTCCGTTAAGGGACAGAAAATACAGCACGGTGGCCTATGGGAAAAAAAGCACATTGCTCAAAACACAAACCGAAATCGGAATCAACTCAATTTTTGTAAGTAGGCTTTCACAAGGAATATAGAGTGAACCATGAATAAACCAGAAGAGTGCTGGAATCATGAAACGCACCTTTAAAAACAACTTTAGGCATTTCAGGTTTTGGTGACAAGATCAAATGACCTCTCATTTGAATTGAAAATTTTTTTATACAAAACTGCCTCAGAGGTGTGATAAATGTGATATATGGATTTGTCAGTGGAGTGTCAGTCATATTATCATAACAATTTGCACACATGCAACCATGCCACACACACACAAAAACACAGGTAAGTTAAGGTTCTCTAAAATGGGACGGGTTCACAGTTAAGTGAATGTTCTGGTTGTGTGCCCACAATTGCAGGGTTACACACCGATATACGTTTACACACACACCACACACACACATATTGTTACACTCCAGGGTTTGGAGTTAATATACAACAACACCACAGAATGAAGATGAGGCTGAGACCAGTTGTTGTATAGATGGTTCTAGTTAATATGAAGTCCCAATTCACTCTTGCTTGTTGGCTGCTCTGAGATAGGTTCCAGGTTTACATTATTACCTAACACAGATAGCATATTTCATTAGCAAGTTATGCCTCGGTCCAGATAAATAGCTACATCTCAATTTACAATACTTGCATTTATGTCTTCTAGGTCAACCAATTAGCTAAATACCAATTAGCCATACTTAGCATATTATGTTTCTAGGTCAACCTAATTAGCAAGTGAGATACATAGGTCAATGAGCAAGGGGTTAGCAAGTGTCCTTGGCTAGAAGTTTATCTGGGGAGGTCATTAGCAAGTGTATACATAGCTAGTGACTTAGCACGTTGCTTAGTAGGGAATTAGCAAGTGTGCCCTTAGCTAGGGACTTAGAAAAGTAATCATAAAATATGAGCAGGCCAATTAGAGAGGCTTAGCCTGACCTTGCTAGTGAGACTCTAAGTTAGAGTTATAGTTAGAGTTATAGTTTCTTAGGATCTCACTTTCATAACCGTGGCACTCATCAGACTGATGATGCGTCCAACGCAAATTACAAGGCAAAACAACAGTATTAATGTACAAAGAAAATTACATTTAAAAACACACAATAACCTTACTACAAAATCACTTATCAGCAAGTTCCAAGCTGAAACAAGCATTAACCAACAAAGGTGTTTAGGTAATGGACACTTGAAGAAAATAGCGTACAAATACTACACAAGTGAAATAAATAGTTAGGTTGTTAGCATAGCGAATGTGTGGTTTGGTTTGTAGTTGGAGAACAGACATATACAATTTTAAAATAACAAAAATTAGATTCTGGCAAAGAGGAACACATTTGATAGGACTATATGTTAACTGAGCCAACTCTGATCGTGTTTCATGCACGTTTGATGTAGTCTTAGGTTTGTAGCAAATATACGACCTAAATCATTGTCAACAACAAAAAGTTTTCAAGAATGAGAAAATATTGTGAAACTCATCACTACTGTATCTAAAACAATACAAAAACATAGTGAAATTGTGAGTTGCGAGGAGTCATTTTTAAGATTATTCATTCATCCTCTCTGATACAGTAGGGCGCTGCTTTTGAACATGAAGTGATTTGTGCTTCTAAGTCATCTTTACATAGTTTACATTTGCCCGGATTAATGGGGCGACCCACGGATTTAATGTTGTGTTCGAGTGGTAATGTGTTGGTGCGAGCCAATGTGAGAGAACTGCGTAGCGTAGAAGAAATCTGTAGGCATCTAACAAATAATTTTCAAATGATGGTAGATACAGTTAAAAATTTGCAGGTAGGTCGCAAGGGTTTTCTTTTCTGGTGCTCTCTCAAAAAACCATATATGGTTATTTAGGTCATTGTGGAAATTCATGAAAACCTTAACCCAGTTGCTGTTGTGGTGGTTGGTTGAAAAATATGATCCAATCCACTTGAAACAAGAGTGTTTCGGGAATGTGTCAAACCATTTCCATTGCAGTTTTTTATTTTGGCATAGCTTGAAAGATGTAACAAGGCTTGAATAATAATTTGGGAACTAGTTTCCTCCATATTGAGAATGCGGTTAAAAATTTGATCCTGTGATAGACTGCGTATTAAGCGATTGCTAAATGATGCTAATTAGCAAGTGTGCTTAACTAGGGACTTAGCACGTATCAATAAACTATGAGCTAGCCTAATTAGAGAGAACTTAGCCGATCTGACTCAGTGAACTAGCAAGCTAGTAAATTAGTGAAAGACTAATGCCATTATGCTAATTAGTGTCCCCATGTCATGAAAAGATTTGTAGGGGAACTCAACAATTTACACTGAAAATTTCCAAATGCTGACATCTTGGTGATAATGTCTTTGTTTATTATAGCTACAAGAAACCAACAGATGTCAAAGAGAAAAAAGTTGAGTCTTCTTACATCTAACCTTTATATCTCCACTTACACCTCCTGCTACAAGATGATTGACAAGCCGGAATCAATCTGGTGGTATGAAGAGTAGAAACCAAACAGATTAAAGAGAAGTCCTGTGTAGTGTAGCTGAACGTACACCTCCTAATCAAGGTGATTGACAAGCCTGAAATCAACTTGGGGTGGTATGCAAGAATCGATTCCATTAAACCGTTAGTTTTAAAATTTCTTGAATATAAAAGAATTTATGGAACAGCGTGAAACCCGGGGGAGCGTGTTGAAGTGAGATGTCTTGCTTTCTTATTCACACAAATCATAATGGACGATGACTAAATTAGAAGGAGAAAGAGGACAATACATTGTCAAAGTGATCAGTCAAGAGGAAACATTGTCTGTGTGCTGGGCATTGGGTTAGAATCTTAATCACAATCCCATAATGCTGCTTGTTATGATTGTAATAGCTGTGCTTAAAATGACATAAAGCAGTGTTGTAATTAGTCCAGTCTTAATTATCTAGGAGCAGCTCTTTTCATAGAGCTAACCATATTAAATGGTTAGTTGACAGATTAAAATCTTGCCAGGAGTCAGTATGACCTATGGCATGCTCATCCACCACAGACACAGTTCAGTGAGTTGTTGATGTACACAGCCAGATTTTTATGGTGTAATTTGTCTGAGGTTGCTCTGACTAGACACTCCATATTGGGTTGTGGTCGTGTACTAGTCAGAGCATAATGCATATAGCTATTATGGGGTCCATCACACATTTTAAAACTGGCATTTACTAACCTTGACTTACAAATCCATACCTAATATCACCGATTCTTATTTCTAACAGATGTGCAGTTTATGTCAGTGTACTTAACGAGGATGTTTGGTGTCAATAACTGGTCACATGTAAAATGAAAGAAAAATGAAGGCACTAAAGTATTCTAAAATTTGCCGTTATTACAGTTCCACATCAAAAAACTTGTAGAAAACTGTTTCATAATACCTCAATATTGCTTTTTTGTCGTAATAAGACTGACTGAACTGGGCCGTAAAGGTGTTAACTGCATTATCACACAGATTACAGATAGCAGTTCTCGATCAAGTCTGAGACCAAGAACTTCATCCTATAAACTGAGAAAACATTCTCTTAGCTATAGTTGCTGGATTTAAATCTCAGACAATCGGTACATTGGATATTGCACACAAATGTACAATGTAGAAACGTATTCATGACCCATAATGGAGAATTCACCAGTCGCACTTTGCAAGCACCTGCCTCCAATGTTCTGGGGTCCATTCAAGAAACTAAGTCGTAAATCTATGTGAATACTATGTCATGCCTGAGGACCAATTTATCCAAAGCATTGGGTAACTGGTATAAAAAGGTCTATTATGTAGGACATACGCATGAGTTAGTATACACGTAGGGTTATGCATGAGTTTGGCGAATAGACCCTTGGTGCAAATGCATATGAAGCACTCTATCACCCTTGCTGGCATAATTTAATTCTGCCTAAAATTTATTTGCAACCACAATAGTTTAAATAATATTTAATGTGATTGTGATTTGCCCATTCTGGACACCTTAAAACAAAAAAGGGAAGAATATTGGTATAGGTGAGTCAGTATTTGATGTATGTAGGCTATTTTTAAACTATTTTTATAGACCAAAGCAACTTGTAGAAATAAGTAATTTATTAATTAATTTAATCATTGAACAGACTGTATTCAAGTTGATTTTGTTATTCAAATAAGTGTGGACAATATGTGTGAAAATCATGAAGGTAAAAACTCACCTAACCCATAAGAACAACTGGACGATCAGATGTATCATTTTTTTACCTAATCAGAGACATAAGAAAAGAAAATTCATTAAAGACACTAACAGTGATTCCTAAATACGAAAAATTGAAAAAAAAAAAAAACCTTAAAAAAAACAGATTTTTGCATGTCTGTAACAAGTATAGCCATGCTAACATACCTACTGAAAGCAACCTAATAGGGACAGAATTGGATATTTTAGTCATTACTGTCCGTTCGGACACTTATTACAACACATAATTGAATGGAGATTCATATCTTTGAACACTGACGTTGTCTTCCTTTTCTGTCAATTTTTCAGTTGCAAAAATAACTTATGAGGATTCTACAGAACTTAACCTTCACTTTGAGCGATTCCTGCAAATTCCAAACATTTTGACTCTTTTGAGTGAATCACTGATAGTGTCTTTAAAACATTTAGAAGCTTGATTCTAATTGGTTACTCAAATGAATATGTCATATTATTAACCAATCAGAAATACCATAAGAATTGCAGTAGTGCTCTTTGGGTTAGTGGCATTTTACGGCACAAATTTAGATGACATTTGTAATTTTGTAAAATTGGTGCAAAACTGAAAAAATAGAATAAGACTTCCTAAGCAACAGTCTTTCTGACAGGATATGAAGGTATTGTATGGGATGTCAGAGGTCAGAGTTTTGATATTCTTAGGAAGCATTATCTATAGAAAATATGACTTTATTTACACACTGATTATACTCTCCGTCATAATTCCTTTTCTCTGCGCCAAGACTACACCAGCATTCCCGCTAGACAGAACCATGACAGCACGCAAAGGAAATACATAGATGCGCGTTACACGCAGCAATGCACATGTAGATGTCTATTTCAGAAAAGGAATTGTGACGGCGTCTATAGCACCTGGTCTCTGTATGGTAGATGTGAAGACCACTGCACATTACTGATTCCTGCATTTCTTATTTGGCATAGGCCAGGGTCACATGGTAGTTTCTTTGTTAGATGATCATGATAGTATTACAATGTCAGCGAGTGTATTTATCAAATGGTGGCCAATATGATTCAAAAATCAAAAGGAAGTGATTTTTCAAACTGCCATTTTAGGATTATTTGTAATTGAAAATGCACTTCTCTCTTAACTTAGTGAACAAGTTTGAACTAGATCTCAAACAATCTGAAAGTCAAAAATATTTTAAAGCAATATTTTTCAATTCAAAATCCATTTGAGTTAGCATGCAAATTCCACTTTTTAATAATGCTAAATTCTCTGTGACATGCTATGATATTGCACATGCTGTGTTGTCATTATCAGCCACCATTGGATAGTTATTCTCTAAACTTCCAGGCACCAATGTAAATATGTTTTGAAATGTGACGCCATTGTGCAATAACTAATTCAACTTTCCAAAGAATAAACTTTTTTGTGAGAATGTAAGTGAAATATCTTTTAGCTTTAATTTCTTTGTTCAAAGACAATCTCAGTTTTGTCAGTATCAATTGGTGTGTGTGTACAATGCAGAAGGAATGTAATATCAATGTAAATTTCCAGAAATGCATAAAAAGTACACATGATATGAACACAATATATTTCATATTTTGTCAAGCTATTTTTATAATACCTTTTTCATTCAATTTAAATTCAGAAGAAAATTGTGTCTTAATGCAGAATTCAACCATTGTTATAAAAGCCTTGTATGATGCAGTTGAATTTAGAAATTATGAATAAATTAGTAGTTCTCAATGTACACTTTTAATATTCATCAACCTTTGTATTATTATTTATCTTTCCCTGGAGATGGCCAGTGCACATGAGTGTTGAAAAAAATATGCGCTTGGCCGGATTTGAACTGATGACCTCCGTATTACCAGCATGGCGCTCTTGCCAACTAAGCTATCAAGCCAGGGTTGGTTCTTCAGATATTTTCCAATTAGGGGAGGGTCTATTTAAAATTTGGTCAAGTTCATGTTAATCATTGTCAACCACTATAAATGTATTCTACTGGGTGTGACTATTCAGACAAATGATGTTGCCACTTTTTCCATTGACCTTTAGTGACCATGACACAAGGTCAAAGTTCAAAATGGTCATACATCATCCAAAGTATATCGACCTTGGTACTAAAATGTGGCAAATTTCACAAGGAACATGATTATAATATTTATTTTGTTATTTGACCTTTCATTTTTTTGTTAGTGGCTGTCAGAATTGTTCAGAGTTATTTCCCGTGTGCCGAGCACAAGTGTCAACTCAGAGATGAATGCGGATTGGTTTGTCCAGTAGGTCGGCCTCCCCACTAGTAAATTGCGCAAAAAACTACCCATAAGCTCGGCCCCTTTTACAGGTGCACATTGTGCCCAACCTGTAAACAATTCTGACAGCAGCAAGTATAGCCTTTTTTAGGCCTCATTGACTTCAGCACAGACTTACCTATTTGTTTTGTTTTTTATGCTGAATATAGACCCTAAATGCATAAGCTTTGATTTTAAAAATGCACCCTTTTTTATTTTTGGACCCTTTTCATGTTATGTATGTAACATGCCTGATCCTGAAAAGAACTCTTTTACATGAATCTTAGACTTTGGACATGGATGATACCCCTTATCTATGACAAATACCCCCCCCCCCCCCAGTAAAGTGTGGGGATGAGGTTGTTAAACAGGTTACCCACCTTTAATTCCATGTTTATTGCCACTGTAAAGTAGTGCTTCTTTAGGTTCCATTCTGAAAGTTGTAGAGGACATCATTCTATTGTATTCACTTGTTACAAAATACTCTCTATATACAAGAACAAACCAACCATCAGGAAATAGTAAAATTTGAACCATTTTTACCAATTGTTAGGAATCGTGAATTTGAAATTTTGTGAAAACACATAGTGATTTGTTAGTGTAAATGTTTGATAGAATCATGTTTTCTTTTAACCTATGTGGTCAGATGTTGATGTTGGAAATGACTTGATTGGAATTTTTAGAAATCACCACCAGTACATGTTACAGTTTGTGGTACTGTATATTCGTAAATCTTGTGTAGTATTATAACTCATACAAAGTATACTGTTCCTGCTAAGTTTGGGTGTTGCCTGAATGAATGCCTTGCAGACAGTAACCAGTCACTCATGCCTCTCTGCCTGCCTGCTTGTGTCTGGATGTTACAATTACATGAAAGTTTTGGTGTTAGTCCAAATCTTTAAATTCAAGTGCAACCAAACAAAAACAAATTTCTACTAACTGTGTTGACAGAGACTTCTACTGCCTTTCTCAACACCATTTAATTAATGTGTTAACAACTGATGGTGCTGCGCAGGAGATTTTGGCCTGAAATTGTGCTCCAGGACCATATGGTCCTGGAGCATATTTAATCTGGAAAATTATTCTAAGTCAAATATGTTCCAGGAGCATATTTGATTATGCTCCTGGAGCATAAATAATCTGCACCAATATTTACATCAATATGCTCCAGGAGCATATTTGAATATGCTCCTGGAGCATATTTGAATACACAAATGGTCCAGGAGCATATGGCAAATATCCTCCTGGAACAGTGGAGAAATAGAAAATTCTAAGTCAAATAGTGCTCCAGGAGCAGATTCCTGGAGCATAATTTCAGGCCAAAATCTCATAGAAGCTGGTGCTGCCAAAGTTGCCAGTTCTTTTGACCTTTTTTTCAAAAATGGGAATTTTTGGTCAAGGGCATTCAATACTCATTAAAATGTATCATTGGACCATCGCTCTATTCATATCATTGCCCCTTTTCCCTTATTCAGGGAAGCCATAAGGGTATAGAAATAGGACCACTGTACAATGTTATTCCTACCCTGCTATTAGTTCAGGGTTTTCCACCTTTTGACGCAGGGGTCCCATTGGTTGAATCCAAAACTACTGCGGGCCGCAAACAATACTCGGGGCTCCAAGTTTGGTTTATGACTCCTACAAAAGTCTGGAAGTAGGACCCATATCTATACCAATTTAGCCTTATCAATGCTTTGAGGGTGGTCCGATACACGATAATATCGGATCCTACGCATGATAATGATAAATTTGGATGATTTGCGCCCAATTATTTATTGGTCTCGCGCGATGGAGTTTTTTTAAAATATTGGCTCGTACTGCGTCTCGCCCATATTTTTTGCACTCATAGCTCGACGCAATAAATTTGGCTGAATCAATCCAATTTATTACAAAGGGACCCATAGCAATGCCACGATATGCAGATATTGGGGGGTCAAATTTAATAACAAATGTTCCATTTTTGTTTGACCTTTCTTAGCCAATTGTTTGAACATTTTTGGCTTCATTCTGAGGAATTTTGGGACTAATTTTCCTACACAATTTTTTAGAAAATTTTTGTTTAGATTGGATGAGATTGGACTAATTTTCCAACAATTTTTAAAAAAAGTTCATTTCGATTGAGTAAATGGAACTATCAAATGACAATCTTTGTTAATCTATTATTTAATATATTTAGCATTTTAAATTTTTCTGGGAAGTCCCTCGCGGGCCGCCGGAAGCTCTTGGGTCCGCAAATGGCCCGCGGGCCGCCGGTTGGACACCCCTGTTATTAGATATTGAAGTTGCCACTGTTTCCCTAAAACCACGTATCAGTAGCAGTAGTCTTGAAAGTGGCTCTCCATTTTGCATTTTATTATTTGTTGTCAATGATTTTGTCACTTTTCCTTTTTTACTCGCGTGGGCACATCTGAATGTTACAACAAAAATATTACTTTCAAAATTAAGTGACACATTTCAGCAAAGTGCTGTTACAAGTACATTCTATATTGTATGTCTTCTAATAGATTTTTTTAACAATAAAATGCAGAAAGAATTTTTGTTAATTGTCTCACTTCATTTATTCAAATAATTCCAAGCATATACATATTAAGTTACTTCCTAAGTTGCCATTTAATTTATACTTGACAGTAATAATTGAAATAATTCAGGATTGACTAAATATTTACAAGTTGTTATAACAGTTAGGAAAACAACCCCTTTGCTTTTGTCAGACATGTTTTATTTAGAACAAATTGGCATGAGGAACTGAATACTTGGATGAATGAAAAATTATTCTTGTCATGCCTTTACAACCTCTTCCTCCCCACACCCCATTTCGCTCCCATAGCATCTCTACTGGTGGGACAAACACGGCCACCTAGTTCCCGTCCCCATCGCTAATTTGGCCGGCTATTCTTAGACATGCGCTCCTCCTGGGACCTCCCTGCAGCCAAACGCTGTGTTAAAGTCTCTGCGATTGGCTTGAACACGGAATGAAAACAAACGGTTTCGCGGTACCTTGGATATCGCGAAATCAACTAATCAAGTGGTCGATCTGATGTTAGAAATGGGTTCCTGACAAAAAAGACCCCTTAGCTCACTAGTTTTTGTAAGCCTGGCGTGTGGCATGACTTGACAGCAGCAATCGAGAATTGAGCCAGCTGATAAGGTAAGAAAATTGCTTGTATGGATCGTATTTTTCACGTTTTTTCGTCTTTTTCCAAAAATAAACCTATATTTAACTAGTCATTCTAATAGACCATTTAGTAGGAATATTTGGGTGCCTAAATAGTTACGATAGCCACGATTTTGCGCAATCTCCAGTGTACCGCAATGTACAAAAAATCCGAATCATCGCTATCTGACACGTGTGTTAACGGAGTTTCCCACGCTCAGAAGATTATGATGTGGTGAACTCCCTAGCGCAGTGAGATTTGCCCAGGTTTGCCAAGATTCAACAGTGGCCAGCGCTGTGTGCCAAGACACGACACGTAAATGGTGTGCCCAAAGTCAACAGCTAAGGTGTAACAAACAAATACTACATGGTACAAGAAAAATATAATGGGGGGGAAGTGACGCACAACTATTTTTCCCTGGGTACTGCTACGAGCCTATACCCCTCGCCCGAACCCTCAAACATGTAGATTTGTATCCCATCACAGGCTGAACTCACTGGTCATGGTGTAATATAGTGCCTTAAACCTATTTACAATATTTGTTATGTACAAAGTGGTATCTTTATAAATTTTAATGATATAACAATACCAACAGGCATTAGAATCACAGTTGGTCTATGAACAGAGGTCATTTAATCAATCCATGATGCATTGCATTGGTCCCTACACGCTCTGTACTAAAACCATGTCAGTACGTAGGGATTAAAAGTGGTTCAAGAAAGACAGATACCAAAATCATTTCATGATCATAAAAATTCCTTAAAGTACTGTTGGCTTTGTGGCCTAAAATGAGTTTGTAAGCAGGGTTTTTTTGATGGTTAAGAATAGGATTTTTGTGGGATCACATACAATTATTGCGATCATGTTTTCACAACGGTTGCATTGTGGGATGGACTCTTTATACACTCTCTGGTCTATACATGCCTACCAGAGAAGACAGCGAAAAAAGGTCAAATTTATCTGCCAGGATTTTTCAATTCTTTCTGACCACTGGGAACATAGACTAGTTTCTACATGCAATACTAAGGTAGTGACCAGAGGGTTGTTTTGAATCAACCCATAATTCATCGCAATGGGCCTAGACTGGGCTGTACTAAACACATGCAGTAATGAGGGAAAAAAGTGATTTCCAAAATCGTAAGAAACACCAGATATTCATGATCATGCGAAAAATTCCCTAAGTACTAATGCTGTGTGGTCTAAAATGAGTGTAAAAGCAGAGTTTTATTTGTTAAGAATATGATTTTTGTAGGATTACTGACCCTATTTGAGGTGAAATTTCCCAAAACTGGTGCATTGTGGGATTGACTCATACACCCTCTGGAAGTGACCATTTATTTACAATATATCTGGATCATGAGGAAAATTCATGAACTGTTGCATAATAAAATGTTAACTTTAAAATTATCACCAAAATATGGAAGTCCTATTAGATAGATACATCTTATCTGGTTCTAGTACTAGTTTTATTGGACACAGGCCCATAGCCATTAATTATTGGGGGGGGTGGGGGGGGGGGTTAATCGGATTTGCCAGAAGCAGACTTTTTTTTGGGGGGTAAGGGAGGAATATATATTTGGCGTTGACAAACAGTACTACCACTGCACTTATACAACAGCTTTGTAGACAAGCGTGAAACGTTAACATGGCAAAGTGACCTTTAACAGCATAAAGCGGACCTTTGGTCATTTTTTGGGGGGGGTGGTGCGTCGGACTGAAGATTATTACAAAAGATGGAAGTAGAGATTTGTATTCTTCCTTGTAACACTCAAATTGATGCAAAAAGAATAAAAACAATGCGCTTTTTCCTTCCTTTCCCCTCTTCTGTTCACACAGCATTACAAAAAGGACACATTTGAAAACACACAAATATGGCACTATGAGTTCAAAATGACAAACCTTAACACTTGGATGGACTAGCAATAGTACTGTACCATTATCAGTTTGTTGTCATACATCTTTAAAACGTAAAATACTTACAAGTAACCTATATTCTGTGTTCGCTGGAGTTGTCGCAGTGAATCTTAAATGTGCATTTCGTGATCCACACCACGAGCCTCGCCCCCTTACTTTACCACCTCAAAAACGTTAAGATTTTTACATCATCTAAACCGTCGGTCTAAGTATAGTATGTGTGTCCAATCTGAAGTGCAAATTCGAATCGTCTCTGCACAAATTCGCAATTTTGTATTTTCTGTCCGTAAACGGACAGAAATTACTGTACATGTCTATGGAATTGTGATAACGAACATTGCTCATAACCAAAACGCAAGATCAGAATCAAGACCGCAAATATAGTAAATGGGTTCTAAGCACTTTATGGACCTCGGCCTAAAATTAGTAAAAATCAGAAGTACATGATATTAAATTACATAGAATAATCAATAAAAGAATAAACAACTTTTTAACCACAGATGCTTGTCCTCCATTTATGTCTTTTTGTGTTCTTGACTTCAAATGACGCCTTGGCTCTTGCCATACCCTCCCACCAAGTATAGTGGGAAATAACCTTGGGTTTTTGAAGCATAAGCGGGGTAATGCAAATTATGGCAGACGCCTATTCACTACGGTGCTAATATTGATGGGCAACCATTAAAATGGCAGTGTTTTGTCTTAATTGGGAAAGAAATGTATTTAAGGCCTAATATGACAATGACAAAAACCCAGCCTTTTTTTTCCGATTCAAATTGGATTATTACTTCAGTCAGGGGGGTCCCAAATCCGATCGGAACAAGACCTTTAAACAACAGTTGGCGCCATACTCCCATCTGATTTCTGTTGGTACTAAATCCATGAATTCAAACTTAACCATTGCTATTTTGATTTGGTATAAAAAATGGTACCAGATAATAATCATATAAATGCTTGAAAGAATTATTCTTTTTTCAACCTTTTCTTTCTCACACGGTCGATTTACCATACTTTCTTGCATGTAGCCATGCCAGGGGCCCGTACGCGTGTGGGGTGCGGCGCACCCCCCCATCCAATTCCATAACTGGGAAAAAGGTCCACTTTTGCTTTGAATTTTTTGATAAAAGGTCCAAAATTTAGAGAATTGTGACACGAAAGTCCAATTTTTTGGTGGAAAATGTCAAAAAGTCAAAAAAATGACCACTTTAGGGGGGTTATGTCCACTTATTACAAAAAAAGTCAAAACTTTGTGCGTAAAAAAGGTTCCACTTTTTCAAGTATCGCACCCCCCGCAAACTAATCATGCGTACAGCACTGGGCAATGATGTGATAAATACAAAAATCTAAAATTGTATGCTGTGGTGATTTCCAAAAGCAGCCAACTTAAAAAAAGAAGAGAACATTCAAAATTAATGTTTTCATGAGGGGTCATATAAAAACATGTGATTAAGAGCATTGAATTTTGTCACATGGGGATGTTTTTTTATATTGGCTATCGTAGATGGGTGTCATAATAGATGGTCATCCAATATTTTGGTGGCAATGCCGGCATCCACCAGATTGTAAAATATGGAATGGACCATCCATTAGACACATTAAGATCCAAACAACCAAAATCTCATCTTTTATTCTCATCTTATTTTTAGGACATTGGTCTTTTTTGCTTTTTTATCAACATAATTGTCAAAAAATGATTGTCACACCATTCTATTATATTCATTAAATAACTGCACCACTCTTGAAAACAAGAACGGTATGCAATCATAGGAGCCAAAGTCATCGCGTGATGATGGTCGTGCGGGGCAAATTGCATTTGAAATATAAAATGACATGTATGATAGAGTATAAATGTGTCATTTTTTGAGTGTAAAATATTTGCCTACAATCATGCAAAATTGGTCGAGCATTTGCATCTTTACCTAGTAATGGATGTGCAGAGATTCTGAGCGGAAGACAATTAAGATTTTTTTATATTACCATGGTAACCTGCCCTCTACATATAGCAATCAGAAATACACTTAAGTTACCAACCACTTCGTCTAAAAATCCTTTAAATTAAAATAACAAATACAATGCAGGGAACAACTGAATACATCCAAAAAATGACACAAAGTCATGTCAGGAGTCACAATTCAACCTCTTAAGGACGGGGACTAAACTGAACATTCAGTGAATGACAAAATACCCTTTCCATTTTAACTTTCTTGATGAGTTTTCTATAGATGAGGTGACATGTGATGTCACCACCAGGCAAGAAACAAAGCGCTACCCAGCGGTATGCCTGCGCATTGTATCTGTAGGGCTTGTACTTTTAAAATTCCCGCTCCATCAGTATAAATAGGGCCATTGAATATTGCTGTAGCTGCATGTGATGTCATTTTCAACTCGATCACTATCAGAGACCATGTGCTAAGTTGCATTTGTAAACATTGAGTCACCTCATCTATAAAATCATATCATTCTGAACAGAAAAAATCAGTGGCCTAACGGCATTGGGGGAAGACCCCATTTCCCCTAAATGATGATGCAAAAAAAGAATAAACATGAATAATACGTTAACAGTATACAGTTCACCTTTGCAAAAGGTGTTTAGTGATACCCCAAATTATATTGTTGCCCACATCTGCCCCCCATAAAAATGTTGGTGGTTTGCCACTGAGACAAATACTCCATTGAGAAGTTAACAAAACTACTCACTTTGAGAAAAAGTTAACAAAACCTCACACAAAAACGGTGTCTTTGTCCTGTTCGCTGTACACTTCAAACACTGATTATTTACACGCAAGGGTCCTCAAATTTAACACATTTAAGTAAAAACAACCTTGTTGTTTCGACAATGTGGCAAAACAACAACACTGCTTACCGGTATGTACAGACGTCCCAATTTTAATTAAAAATTAACAACCAAACTAAAAATTATAAAAAAGATAAAACTGTGCATTTTGCCAGCGATATTTTGACTTTATTTGTTAGGCAAGATCCTAAGCTTAATCCTTGCTTTTATTCCATCAAATTGATAAGACCCTAAGGCGGGATATTGTCAGGTACTAGGTTGACATGCAAAAGGAACAAATTGAGCCAGCTGGGGCTCAGTGTTTATTCGGAGTTGGGTCAGAAAACTAAAGAAAGGTATAAGGCGTGTATCGTCATTGTGGGATTAAATCTTTTTCAAACCCAAAGAATATGTATTACAGATCAGCGTGGAAATGGATATCATGCATTGAATAACAATATATTATTGTTCAGGAACGCACAGAAATTATTATGGTGTGGGTTGAATGAAATGAGCGGGACTCACTCTCAGGGGGACATAATCATGAAATTCATGGGAAATTGGGGAATTTGGACTGCTGATGGGAATGAAACTAATGTAACGTATAATAATCTGTTGAGGGACAAACGTGTGTACAACGCTCTAAGGTGGAGGGACAATTTACCCTTCCCATATTCCACATTGCCTCCAAGATGCCAGGGAGGAATTAGATGAAGAGCAGTGGTACAACAAGAGGAATGAGGAAAGAAAAGGATGGTTGGTGTTCAAAGTCTCAGTTTACTTTCAACAGGGGTTTTATGGTTGTACGTTCTGCTGAAACCTGAGTAAAGCTGAGACAACAAGACTGTTTGGATATGAATCCCAATTGCTACATGGATTTATTAGCAATTGCGCCATTATAAAGTTATAAATTGATGTTATATCACAAAGAAGCAGCAGTTTATCCTAATTTTTATTTAATTTTCAATAAAGAATGTATTGAAGGTGATTTTCAAATGCAAATGTGTTGATTATTAGGACTAAGCCGAAAATGGGCCCAACAGGTTTTTCAACTGTCTCGGATAATTAGACATAACTACTGAACCAGATCCCCAAATTACCCCAACTAAAAATCTCATTAAAGCTGAAACACTCCTAAAAAGAATCAGTAAACAACTCCAGTTGAGATGAAACTAAATATTTGGCCAAACAAAAATCTTGGATGTAAGTTTTTTTTGGGAACAGTCTGTAAAATAAATTATTCCAAAACAATATGCAAAAAGAGAGTAACATTTTTGAAGCAATTTAAAATTGCCCTAAACAGTTCTTCTCTTTTCGACATACTATATAAGAAATGCCAATTACACTGTCCTATCTTGGTAATGCACAGGCCTTCAGATTAATATTCAACCGTAATATTACTTTTGGTGCATGTGTATTTTTAACAACCACTGTGGTTAGTGTAAAAATGGCTTATGTTAAACACTTGCAGTCTGATTTGAAAAATAGTAAATATGTACTAGAGAAAAATGCCTGACTGAAATCATTTGAAAGAAAAAAGAAAATAAAAAAATAAAAATTTGATTGGGCAGTGTCTTGATATTATAGCAAATACACAAAAAGGCAAATCGAGAATCAAAATTCTCACAGTCGCGTCGTGTCATTATAAACAGGTTATTCCTTACCCTCCCTCTGAATACTGGAGTGAAAGATTTACTAATGTTTGTTGAATAGGAAAGTTAAATTATATCTGAAACCCAGCCTAATCCTTTAACAAATCAATTCCAACTTCGTATTGTTGTGATTTTGATATTCCTCTCAATCACATTCAAGGAACAATTTTAATACATACGTCAAAGCTGAAAAATTTTCAAAGAGTAGGATGTTCCATATACTCCAATGCAAAGTTTCAGTCCAGATTGGGGGAGTAAGCAATAAACTGGGCAAATACCCGGATGTGCGACCGTGAGAATACATAGAAACTTCCAAATATGGGGCTAAGATGGGGGAGATGCAAAATCAAAAACAAAAATACACTGCTTTTTACATCTTTTTTGGCAAAAAAAATGATGAGGGAGTAAAACTACCCAAAGCCCTGGAGGGACAGTTAACAATCAATGAATTAAAAGAATAAAAAAGGTATTATTATTAAAAATGATATAATGAATGAAATAATGAATGTGAATAATAATGAACAAATGAAATCAGTAAATTGAAATGAAAAAGAGCAAAAATATTAAAAAGAACGTGGGGCAGTCTTTGTCATGTCCTTAATGAGAGAGGATCTCAAATATCATATGATGGTGCAGTACCAAAATAGTCTCCTAAATTGTAATAAGACCAGCCAAAAAAAGTGTACTTTAAATCCTACTGAGTGTTTTAAAACCCAGGAAAGAGTTTAAGTAGAAGGCCACAATATGCAGATACAATGTATATCTTTAATTTATTCAACAAGGCCTTTTCTTTTTTGATAATTTCATGTTAAGTCAATGACAACATTGATGGATGTGAAGGAAAATCTGAGGATCAAAGCCAACTTTTCAACTTATAAGAGAAATCCATCTTTTCTCTGCTATGGTGATTAAAGACACTATCAGTGATTCATCCAAAAAAAGTCAAAATATTGAAATTGCAAGAATAGATTAAGGTGAAGGATAAGTCTGGAGAATTATCATGAGGTTACTTTTTGCGACTGAAAAATTACCGAATGGAAGAAATGGCAGTGTTCAAAAATACAGATCTCCATTGAATACATGTTGTAGCAAGTGGCAGTACGGAGAGTAATGACCAAACAAGATCCGATTGTACCCTTATTCGATTGCTTTCAGTATAGCACTGCAAGGTATGTTATAGGATACCTAAAAACTTTGTTCAGACATGCAAAAATCTGATTTTTGATAATGTTTTCGAATTTCTGTGATTTAGCAAATCAACTTACCTCCCTTCGAATTCTGATAGCTGGGTCTAATATTGTATGATCTGTAATTATTAAGATCAGGGATAATTAGTTGGAATTAAAATCACCTTCAGCTGAGCCACTCTGAGGGAGTTTTAGTTCATTAAACAAATATGACAGTTTCAAAATATCATCAAGACAAGTTTGAGGGCATGTGTTTTTTAAAATTCCTCGACAGGGCCCAAACCAGATATTTTAGGGGAGGGGTGAATGTTTTTCAAAATGGGACTTTTTCCCTACATTTGCAAAATGGACATTTTCACCAAATTTTACTTTTTGACAAAAATAGCATAACCCACCCTAATTATTGGCTCGCTCCATCACACATCAGCCTTTTGAGCCATTTTTAGGGGGTCGGTTGTGGGGGGAGGGCTTTTTTGGCAATGGGGCGTCCGCCCCTCGCCTCTCAGTGAATAGTCCGATGTTTTGATCCTTTAACTTGCACTTGGAAATGGGAAAGCTACAAGCCGAAGTTTTTTGGCATGGCATATAGGAACTACACTCATTATGTCACCATGTTGAAGACCTATATAATACAATTATTGGTTTCAACAAACATATTAGTTTTTATTGAGCATTAGAAAATAATACAATCTATAAAGATATACAAATGCAATTTATAACTTTTTAATCTTTATTTTAAATAAAGACCCACTAATTCCCAAAGTTCCTAAGTTACAACTTATTCTACAGATGTTAGCACATCACTCAAGAGTGGCATAAAAACATCCCAGAAAATTTTGGGACCCCCCACCCCCCAGCAAAAATGGAGGAAAATAGCCTAATTTCTACAAGCGAAACTACTCTTTGTACAAATTTACAGGCCAATTTAAAGTGACAGGTGGAGATTTTATTAGAAACCAATTTTTTCTCAAATTTAACGGCATCGGTGTAGACCAAATCCTAACGAGAAGAACGTTTCGAAGGTTTATTGGACAAACAGGTGCAAACGGAACCGCAAACCTTGGTATGAACGGACCCCGATAGCAAACGTGCTTTGTTTCTGTCGTTGCAGACGAAGAAACACTAAATCATCATCTATTCATAAAAGAAGCGTATCGGCTAATTCAATTCAGTTGTGATCTAATACATTGTAAGCTTCCAAATATGGTAAAAACGGGGTTCGAGAAAAGTTGGCTGGCGCTTCTTCCTGGAAATCTCATCATGTCTCTTAAGTGATGGTCAGGGTTGACAATCATTACTGGGGCATCAAACCCAAACCCATACCATGCTTGAGTATGTACAATTCAAAATCCAAGCTTAATCTGCTCCATTGGTGAATTCAAGCAGGTGCTCCCTAGCTATGACTTCAGTGGAGGTGTTGGAATGTGCAAAAACCAGATGGTGTAAAGCAAATTTGGCATAAACAATAGTTATTTGTTACCAGAAGGCTGTGGAATGCCGACATGTTGTGGTAATATGGGTTTCAGATTACCTCAGGTTGTTCCAACCCTTGCTATTTTGAGGTAAGGGAACAATTTTTCATAGGTGGAACTGTTAAGGACTATACGATATTACTTAAATTATTCTGCCCTATAATATCCCAAGGTGAGTGATAAGAGAGTGATGTATCAAAATAATAATTTTTAGAGTAACTCCAATTGAGATAAAATTTAAAAAAAGAAAAAACCTAAAAAATTAAAAATAGAAATTTATCTACATAGTAGTAGTGGCATTGATCCCCATATATAAAGGAAGCGTCTTTGCCACCAGGGACCAACACTCTCCATCACTACTGCGTGGTAGTTCATGTCCATTGTCACCAATGTCGTCATCGGCTGTTCGACTGAGAGAAGGTTGCGTCGGCGCGCTGTGGCTCCAAGGCTCAACGGCTTCTATTTGAACGTTTTGACTGTACATGCCCATTGTTGGGTGATAATATAGGGTGCCCTACTGTGATAGTCGGTTGTGGTTTGGGTAGGCAATGGCGCATCGGGGGTTTTTTGCGTACATCCCGAGCCACGAGAAATCTTCTGAATACAGACAACAAACACCAGCACCCATCCCGGCACCACCAAGACACAAACAGAGCAACCCACCCCCATCAGCCCACCACCGCACCCCCTAATCAAATTCTTTAGAGAAGATTACCCCACCTGCTGGGCAGGAGGACCTATATCACAGGACTATTTGGTTTGTATTAGTTGGTTGTTCAAATGATCCAGTAGAGTTGGTAGGAGTTGGCTGTGGGATGGAATGGTGGCCTTAGCTGGAGGAGGATACCCCCCGTTCGCGAGGGAGCCCTGTTGGATTCAGAGCATATAGAGTGCTGTGGAAATGAAAGCAAATAAGATTATAATAAATGACCATATTACACTTGTCAAATACTTTGAATACGCATAATTTCCACGACACCTATACTTCATCCGGCTGAACTAAGGAGTGACGTCATAGTTTTCACGCAGAAAGTCGCAACTGTAATCGCGAGCGTAAAAAGTTGGTGTGCGCGATACGCATGCACAATAGCTGCGCAAAAGCTATGACATCACTCCTTAGTTCAAGCCGGACGAAGTAGTTATGCTTTTTGAAATTTTCTGTGAGAGATGAAACATGGCTAAATCAACAGTACTGATCACACACTTGAATTTTACGAATGTTTCATGTGTTCCTTCACATGTGGATGATATCAAAGGTCATAGACCAAGGTCAAAGGTCATCTGAGGTCATGTTGTATATATGCGATGCGATCTGGGAAAACCCGCCACATGGTGGGAAATTTATATTTTGAGTTTTTACTATCACTGCAGAGTTTGAAATATTAAGTTTCCATAACTGTTTACTTCTTTCTTTGATGCACACATCAAAAGTTACGCCTTATACAATTTGACAAAAAATAAAATACAATATAACATATTTTAAGCTATTTTCTTTATTTTTTCAAAACTGTCCTGTGCGACATGTGGCGGGTTTTTCCCAGATCACATCACATATGTGTATGTGTGTTCCAGTTTGGTTAGGTTTTCGTTTTCAGGTCTTCGAAAAAATTGAAGTCCGATTTAAACCAAACTTAATTGAAGTGAAGGGGATACTTCATATGTGGATGATATCAAAGGTCATCGACCAAGGTCAAAGGTCATCTGAGGTCATGTTCCGGTTTGGTTAGGTGTTTATTTTTAGGGTCTCGGTCTACTTGAAAAATTGAAAGTCCGATTACAACCTAGCTTGGGTCAAAGTGCAATACAGGTTCGTTCATATGTTGTTGAGGTCAAAGGCCACGCATCAAGGTCAAAGGTTACAAACCAAGGTCAAAGGTCATATGTGGTCATTTTCCAGTTTGGTTAGGCTTTCATTTCCTCTGTACAGTTTTGTGATTTTTCTTTCCATCTGAATTTGATGCCCTGCAACTGACAACTGTGCCAACTAACCAACTTGTTTATACTGCTATCTTGCCAGTTTACTTGCTGTATTTTTAGATTTTCTATTTTAGCAAATCACTGATGGAGCCTTTAAATGTTAAAGGGCCATGGTCCAATTACGAATAGCTTCGTTCACAGGAACCCTTGATTTAACCAGAAGTGGTCAAAATTTTGGTGTTGGAAGAAAGCTACTATTTTTCTCATTTACCTTGTAAAATCTTAGCGCTGAAAGTTGTTTGGTTCGGGATGTTATGAGCAAAAATAAGTCCCATTTTGGTCGACCAATATCAGTGTATTGATCTGCAAGCAGATAACATAAAAGCATCCCAGATAGTATTTCTAATCCTTTGCAAGCTTTGGTTTGTACCATTTTTTATTTTAGCCTGAGTAATATTTAATCACTTACCTGGACATGCATCTTTACACTCGGCACTTTGGTGATTGGCTTCACAAAACATGCCACATTGATGACACCACTTATCCTCTTTCCCACAATAGAACAGGGGGTCTTGGTCACAATCTCTGTTACAGCCACCTTGCCATTGCTTCAGATGATGAGCTGGTATAGGTTGAGTTGTGGGCACGAAGTTCAGATTGTTAGATGCAGCATTGATGAATGTCAAGAAAAATGCAATTCTGAAATGAAACATCCATTTAATTTTAAACATTAAATGATATGTGAAATCTCTTGTTGCACCTTTAATTGAAGTGAAGGGGATACTTCATATGTGGATGATGTCAAAGGTCATGGACCAAGGTCAAAGGTCATCTGAGGTCATGTTCCAGTTTGGTTCGGTGTTTATTTTAGGCTCTCAGTCTACTTTGAAAAATTGAAGTCCGATTACAACCTAGCTTGGGTCAAAGTGCAATACAGGTTCCTTCATGTGTTGTTGAGGTCAAAGGTCGCGTACCAAGGTCAAAGGTTACCTTGAAGTGAAGGGTGATTTCCATTTAATTTTAAACGTTAACTTTATTTGACAGATGCAATAATGTTGAATCTTGTGTATGATATTCATTGTGGAATCTGATAGAAATACAACTTCAGAGTTATGCATTGCTCAAAGCACACTTTCACTTGGACAAAAAAACATGGTGTTTTGTAGACAGAAAAATCTGTCTTATGAAATTGAATTGCAGTGTGTCTGGATGGATGGATGTGTGCATGTCTGTGTCCACACTGTACAAATGCCAGGAACAAATAGGTCAGCATTTGGCCATATTTTTTTTTCTAGAAGCGCTATGGTCCCGGGGGGGGGGGCACTTGTATTTCAAAGTGGACATCATGCTCGTGTATGGCCTCCCAAAACGTACCTTAAGTGTGTTTTTCACTTGGTAGGAAAAACACCATAAGCACATATTTTAGTTGATTTTGCTGCCCTCAACAAGTACTTTGGGTTTGATTTTGCTACCCTTAACAAGTGTTTTGGTTTAAAGGGGCATTTCGTGATCCACAGCCTCGTCCCCCCGACTTACCTAAAAAAGTTGAGATTTTTATATCATCTGAACCGTTAGTCTTTGTAATCCATGTGTACGGTACCTAATCTTATGTGCAAATTCGGTCGCATCTGTAAGAAATTCGCACTTTTGTATTTTCTGTCCGTAAACGGACAGAAATTACAGCACAGTGGCCTATGGGACCGTGGGAAACAAACAATTGCTCATAACACAAAACCGCAAGATCGGAATCAACTCAAATTTTGTGAATAAGCTTTTCTCAAGGATATCTTGTGAACAATGAATAAAACAGAAGGTGCTGGAATCACGAAATACACCTTTAATTTTACTCCCCTAAGCAAGTAATTTACAAAGCATTTTAAAAATACACCCTAAACAAGTATATTGACATAATTTTGCTACCCTAAATGAGTACGTGTATAAAGTGTGCCTTTAACCATACACTGAACAGGGTATATTGTAACTGGCCCCAAAAAGGGAATTTTTACACATGATTTCATTGAAGTTTTCATGTATTTTATGTCACTCTATGTGTAAAAGCACCAATTTGCACATTATCTAGGGCCTAATAAGTTTAAAATATAAATCCATTACATTAACATTTCAAGTCTTCTTAAAGTTGTTCCTATTTCTTTGGAATTAATTAGTCTTGTCGGATGACGTAATTGACAGGGTTTTTTCTGCAAATTCATCCATTTCAAAACCCGGACTAAATATTCATGACCTTATTTTGATTGACATAAATTAGAGACAGACCCTATTCCGTTTCTATATGCACATATACTTGTAACGATCAGTCATAGTGTATAGATTAACATGCAAAAATGAAATGAAACTCCTAATTATAAAGGCTATATAGGGCCTATGTGTACATGTAGGAGACAATGACGACATTGGGAAAATAAACTAAAATAAGGCTAAAAATGGTTAAAATTACTCGGGGAATCTACCATGGGAAATCAGGAGAAAATCGGGAACAAAACCCACTATTTTCCAGCATTTTAATGTGATTTTTTACAAGTATTAAAAATTTCACACCCTAAACACGTAGTTTTCGACGCGAAAAGCATACCCTAATTTTGAATTTTTGATGATTTTGATACCCTAAACAATGTACGCGCGTACATCGCCTGATCTCAAAAAACCACCCTAATTACACGTTTTTGTACACGAGCATGATATCCACCTTGGAATACAAGTGCCCCCAGTGTGAATTTGGTTGTTGATCCTTACTCATCCTTGTTCTCCAAGAACTTTGGATTTCCTGGGAATGAGCTTACCAAATTCCCCACTTTTTGGATCCATGGCAAATCCCCTATCAACTATGTAATTCATTCCCCCAGGGTCCTTTGCTGGGTCTGACAGAGGGGGTGGGGGAAACATTAAAAAGTCAACAATGCACAAAAAGGTCAAAATTTGACCATATCTTTTTTTCTAGATGAGCTATAACAGCCATATTGTAGGAAGGCACAGGCCCCTACTCACCATATGTAATTCATTCCCCCAGGGTCCTCCACTGGGTCTGAGAGTGGTGGGGAAACATAAGAAAAGGTTAACATTGCACAATCCACACAATTATTGGCAGTTTACCAATTTTACTTTTGCATATTGGGTTTGGTGTACGGGAGTGAAAGAAGGCATTATCACTGTTGTAATTTAACGGCTGGGGTAACCATAAAACAATCTTTCCATCCACCTCCTTCAATGGTGCCAGTTGCTGATAACAGATACAGTTCTTCATAGAACTATTATTATTTATCATATTTTACATAACTTTTCTTAATATACTTTTGGTTAATTTATTTTCTTCTCCATTTTTCACTGTCCCCAAATTATGTTAATTTTAGGTTTTGTTGAGGTGAGTTTGTTTGGGATGGCTATCAATTGTTGTGGCCAATGACGCCTGTATTACTTCCTGAAAGCAAATAACTTTCCAAGAATCTGAACAGGAAGGAACTAGACTACTGGCTGTTCATCCCCTTATTTTGCTAAGGTGAAAGTGGATATTGATTACTTCTACAAAGTTTTAGTTTTTTCCCTTACAAAGGTTTCTCGACAAATGAGAATATATAAGGCCAATTAAGGATGAAAGATAACATAGTCATATTTCCTAATTCTGCCTGCACAGAATTTTGACACTGCACACATTTTGTTGTTCGTTTTATTATTTTCAAAAAGGACCTGAAAAATATGCAAAAAGTTTCAAAAAATACAAAGAAAGGTCTCTGTGTCTTGTTTTTGTCCATTTTGTGTCGCAGAAAATAGAGGCCACATAGGGATTTGGTAGTAACTGTTATGTGTGTCTGTATTTGTATGTGGTTAAATGGTCTTTGGGTGGTCCACAAGTTCCCCTCTCAAGAGTGGGTCAAAGGTAATCTGGAGGTCATCGTCCCCAAATGATCAAATTGATCAATTTGCATGGTGTATCCAATATGTTGATCAATTTTTTAGGACACTTGGTACAATGAATCACTTGGGTAGTGTCTCATGTGTCGGTGATCTCAGGTGACCTTCCCCCATTCACAAACTGGAACGACAGACAATATATATGCATTTGTGAATGCCTGCATTTTTAAAAATAAATTTGCCAAAGAAAAAGATTCGAGGGTTATATGCGGAGGGGGGGGGGGGGTCATGCGCAAAAAACAGCAGCAGCACAAACTAGAAGGGTGGTGACCATGCACCCTTTAAGTAAAACGGGGTTAATGGAATAAAGTACATATTGCCAGAGTATGCAAAGGAATAATGTAATTGTGCAGTAATTAATTTGATCATAGACAGCTTAAACATTTTTCTGTACTTTTAACACTGAATCATTGAATTGACTATATTGAAGTATTTAAAAAACAATTATTAAATCTAGCTACCATGTTTGTTTTAAATATGCAAGCCCTAATTTTATACCCTTGTCAATTGGGTTCTGTAGTACTGCAAATATTAGCAACAAAAAGTTGTCTTACAACATTGTGGATCTGACGTGAACAAGTGAACCAAACTTATATATAGCTCGACTTAGACACCATTTAAAACGACATGAGGATATTTCCAGAAAAAAAGCACTCCCATTTTTTTTTTGACCAGTTTTTTGCATATAGGCTTTACCAAAATGTATTAGTCACACTGACGTGAAGCAGCCAACACACCGTGTTTTATGTAATAAGATGATGATTTAGTATTTTCTGTTGTGATCAAACAGAAAATCAAAACATGTTTCCTATAGGGACGACGATTACAATAGCAGGCAAGTTCAACTTCAAAACAAGGTTTGTGGTTTTCTTTTGTATTGTTTGTCTGATAAAACCTTCGAAAATCCAACGGTAGGTGGCCTAAACGATCACAGTGCAACTTTGAGAGAAACTGTATCAAAAAAATCTCCTAGGTCACTTTAAACCTAACTAACATAACATTATGATCAATAAGGGGTCTGGTTTATACATGGCAGGGTGCTGAGTGCCTCAAGTCATATAGGATGACCGGTCTAGCATGTTGTTTCACCTCATATTTGGACATATTTGCAGAGGCGCGAGTGGTCAAATAAAAATACATTATACATTTATTTCCATTACTATCGAACAGCATGAAGAATTTGAGCCCCTTTTGAGAATAAATTGTACAAACTCATTCGGTAAAATTTACCCCCACCCAATAATTGTGTGAAGATTGAACCCATTTAAAAGGGACGCTATTTTTTTAGGATACCAATTCTCTCAATTTGCACTTGCAATGGAGTAGAACACTAGACCGAGAATGTTCAGATGTTTATTGGACAAAAAAACAACAAGGAAAACCAAAAACTATGTTTTGAATTTGCGCTGTATCGTAATCATCCTCTTAGAAAAAGCATGATTTTGAAGTTTTTGCTGTGCACGACAGAAAAGTTTAAATCATCATCTTAAAGGTCCCGGCAGATCGAGAATAGCGTCGTCTCAGAAAACCCCAGATTTTACGGAAAGTAGTCAACAATTTGCTAATCAGGAAGAAAACCACTATTTTCTCATTTACCCTGTGAAAATCTTACTGCCAAAGGTTTGGAAGTTATCAGCGAAAATGTGCCCCATGGGGCTTACAAAAGTCACGTTTGTAGCTCTCACTCTAAAAATGATGAATATCGGTGTGAAACTTTACAGATGGGGTTTTGGAGTGGAAGGCCAATCTATCATATCCAAGATGAAAAACTTCAGACCTTTAAAGCGGGCCACACCCTTTAATTATCTAATTACAAATTTATCAGCGTATTCGCGTATCACTCATGTACGATCTAATTACTTGGTTTTAAAGCATACATCATGCACAAAACCCATGTCCAAAAAAAATCGGTGGTTCTTCTAGTACAACGGAGTCATACTGAAATTGCGGGCATGTCAGACAATCATCAATTCTTTTGCCATTTTTTCACATTTACGAATCACCCTCATTTATAGTATAACAAAAATTACATAAGTTCAAATACGTCTAGCACGATCCGGACAAGAATATCTCCAAAATACAGACTTAATTTTTATTTTCAGAGAAAGAAGAAGAAACAGAAATTGCAGGAGATAAATAACAAGAACAAATAAAGGTGCCCATTGATAAAATTTACTGTGGCCATGGGGTTATTTTTCTTAGCACTGCGTCGCAGTCCAGTGTTGATGCTACGGCTTTTCAAATGCAATTATTGGCATTTTCCGTCGTGCCGACCACCAAGTCAAAAAACGACGTTAAAGTTCCCTGTTAAATAGGTTCTGTTTCTGGAAAGACCTAAGATACCGTAGTAGATATAGCCAAACTATTCTTAATCCTTAGGCTAAATGTCTATACACCTTAACCTGTATGATACATTTACCAATTTGACCCCTGGTGAATTACCCACAGATATAGATTAAAATCTACAGTATATTCGTTGTACGTACGGGAGTACGTACGTGCATGTTTTCACGTCCAACTTCCCGATACGAGTTTACATCTTCGAAAGCTTTCAAGACAATGGGTATTCTTGGTTCGTTGCCTATTTGGTAGCTTTTGGTTAGTTACTTTTTTTAGTAGTCGACCTGCGACGCCTCGCTGATATCTGTGTCAGAGAAGAGAATTACACACCAGAAAGATGGCGAGAAATCCACAATTCTAGTAAGTAATTGAAAATAGGCAGTGAATTGGACAATTCCAATTGGTCAGTAGGGCCGAGTCCAGCTCGAGCAGTGTGATGAAATCCGGGATGGAAAGTGGTCCGGTCAGCAGTAGTCGAGTCGCATAAGCTGAAAAAAGCGCTCAGTTGAGAATCACAGCAAAATTCGTGATCAGATGAAAAATATTAAAAAAAAATCATATGGTAAACCCCGGTACAGATGTAGCTAATAGTCAGTTTATCGTGCCATTCCAATATGGCTACCAAACCCCGGGGTTCCGTAGCCGTATTACGGGCTTATATAACCAAAAAGGGCTTTGTGGTTAGGTAGCCGTAACGGCTACGGAGCGTGTCCACAGTGGACGGTGATATAGCCGGACACAGTCATGCGTGCCGAACGATCCATGCCATACTCCATGAATCGGACAGGTGAGGCAACAAGAGATTTCACATGTCTCTAAAAAATCGAAAAGTACTTGATTTTTGCCTGATTGTAAAGCTTTCCATAAATAAATATCCTCATCTAGAAGGATGAGTGAAAATGGTTCTTTGGTACACCAAATGGTTGCAATTTTAATTTTGTATAGTCCTGAGCAAATACGAAATTCAGCCTTTAAACATTAAATATAACAATTTGAGGAATTAGGATCGCACAGAGTTTTTGGACTTCCCCGATCCCTAGGCCTATTCCATGGCACCAAAATAAATTAACCCAATAGACCCGGTTTTTATTAGGGAAAATCTTAATTGCAACTCCCCTCCTGAATTGTGGTTATAAAAAAGGACTTTTTGGCGAGGCTCTAAATTTGAACAATATGTAGGCCTATACCATTTTTAATAGAAATGTCTGTTAAATTATCAAATATTGAAATACAGTGTGGTCAAAAAAAAAACCTACTGTCAGAATAAAAATAATTAAAATAGTTAAGAATGTTTGCTCAAAATGTTTGCTATGGTATAAAGAAGGATAAACAGGCTTCAGAAAACGGGTATGTGCCCGTGTCATTTGACTTTGGAGAAAGAGAGTTAACGGCATATTTTGACGAGAGAATTAAAATCCTGTTTGGCGATTTTGAGCCAACCAAAAGAAGATGATCGCTTACATAAAGTAGTCAACATGGTCTTCAGCATGATTTGAGTACAAACATAAACACCAAATTAGTGTGAACATAGAAGGTGGGAGAGTAATTGAAGGATTATAAAAATAAATCCAGAGATTACAAAAGAAAATGCGAAGTAAAAAAATGTTCAATTTCATAAATAGAAATTCAAGATAGCTGGTGTAAGACCAAAGGTTACTTTGAGTCAGCAAGATTTCATGGTTCTAACCTACAACGAAACTTGGAGCAAAAGTGAAACCATCGAAAGTTTTGTATTCCGCTTGAACAGCAGTGCGATAAGGAATTTAAGGTTTAATTCGATTTATTTATAGAAAACTTTAGCTTTCGTCTTTTTGCGCATTTATGGACGCTGAGATACTGATTTGTGCAAATAAATTACCTTAGAGATGTAAAAACAAATATCTCTGCCAGTTTCCATTATGTCATGAACTGTGAGACATTGATAGGTAGTGATTTTCAATAACTGACTCTTTATGATGGAACATGGTAATTTATTTTTGAAGAAATTTTGCTTATAATTAGTTACAAAATAGACCATTTTATTCAAAATGATATGTTTTGTCGAAAGAAATCGATACAAATTGAATTGCATGTGGGAATGTGCTTTGCTCTAATGTGTTATGATACACGTAGGTGTCAGTCTCTGCCTTGTATGGGCAAAAATTGGCCAAAAACTGAATTTTTAGGTCTCTCCGCAAAATTGACATAGTCTGAACCATGCCCGAAAGACACCAATAAAAAATCTTCTGATAGCCTGTTTATCTCGGTAAACAACCAAGCCAAAACATTGAAAGGCACAAAATAACGTTACCTTTGAGAAAAAAATCTTTCCTGAATGTAGGGTTTTTATTGAACCACACGGTATGAGTATGACTTTTTTGTTGATTCTAGTTAACACAACCTGCCCCCCTGCCCCCCGCCTGTTACGCAACTTTTGAGCAAAAAATTCAATATCGCAGCTTGAGGAAAAAATAAAATACATAAAGCAATATTGATAAGGATTTTGCAGTTGGAGAAGTTACATTTTCGATCATAACTTTTGGACGGGAATCTCCGATTGTTGTCAAACAAAAAGCCACAGAAAGGTCATTTCTTCCTCGTTCAATTATGTAGTTTATATTAGCACTTAAAGGGGTTATTTCACCTTAATGTAAAATTTGCCTATAAGAGCAAACGACCAGAGACGAATATAACTAAATATATATTCGTCTCAAGATAAAACAAAAATTAAGTAGATTAAGGAATAAAGAAGGAAAAAAAATATAATAAATGAAAAGCTGACAAATAAAAAAAAAAATAATGGATTAACAAAATATAAAATAAAGAAATAAAAAAGTATCATAAATAAAAAAAATGCTGTATTCCGACCGACCCCTTTTCTGCCAGAACGGGAAAAGAGTACCGACCTAATTTTCACAATCCCGGACTTGTTTTCTTTCAGGATTTTCCAAATGTAAAGTTCCTCCAAAATAGCGTCTTCAAAACAGTTTACGTAAATTTTTTGAACACAAAAAAGAAGTTTTAAAAAGCCTTTATAAAATTAAAAAACATTTTTAAAAAACGGTTCTTGCGACAGACCCGAGGACAGATCGTTGACGGTACGAAAGTACATTTTTGCCTATATGTAAGGAATTCTTTTATGAAGGCAAAATGTTGTAATATTCCCGATATTTTTGTAGGCCTATGTGAAAAGGAATATGGAATACGTTCACTCATACCTTCCCAAAAACGCCGAACCTCAACAACCACTTACCACGATGCGGCCCCGGATGCGGTTTTGGACTGGAATTTTTGTCGATTCTACAAATTGAAAGAGACACATCAAGAAGATTACTAGAAACAATAAAAAAACCGGAATTGTTTATTGGCTAAAATACGGCTTTAAGAAAGCGGATACTGGGACATTACAGTTAATCGTGATCGGAACACACCTACACATAACTTGTGTTAAAATCCACTATAACTATATTC
>JAMKCH010000036.1:0-44093 GCA_023653785.1 Ophioderma brevispina
GTGTCTTCCAAATTGAAGATGGCGGTCAAACGGAGGGGCGCATTTGAGATAAAACCAAAACCTTAAAATTTACATTTTTAATTGTAATATATTTGGTTATACCATCCAAATGTGTATATTAAAGTGTAAGATTATTTTCCTTTGGCCATTAGAAACTCGTGTATGTCGTTTCCGTTTTTGATAACAATGGAGAAATCCCAATATAGCGACCAATACGGTCCTGCCGTTTCAGACTTTCAAAAGCTAGCAACAAAAAAAAACCATATGTTCTTTATTATATTTATTTTATTTTAATCATCCATACATTTGTAAAGTTATAAATTGGGGGTATGAGAAATGTTTTATCACCAGCGAATATTTATATTCCATATTATTTTTATTTGTTTATCAGTCTTAAATTGCCAGATGTTTGTCAAGTGAAAAACAGTTACATGGCAATTTTGGTAGACTTTAAAGACTTAAAGGAGGAAATTGCAATAATTTTTCATTTGAAGTTGTTAACAAACCAAATATACTAGACATGAGTTTCTAAATGTCAAACTCATATTATTTCATATAAAAAATTCGCACTTTATGTGATTTCTGGATAATATCACTAAATATATCCAGATGTAAATTGTCCTTTTTAACTAAATTTGAAAAGACGTCCATTGGCTGCCATCGTTGGATTAAGGCAAGTTGATATTAAATATATGCCTGACATGAGCTTACGATGCCCTTTAAAATAAAATAACATGGTTTCTTCCACACATTATTCTATCTAGTCCAAGTGTGTATTTTTCACAAAAATTTTGCCATTTTTGAATGGAACTTTTGGAGACATTTTTCGGATCCCCCCACCTGGATCTGAAGCCCAGCAGCAATATTGATAGATTTTTCTGATTACGCCGTGAAAATATATGTGTGTTTCTTCCTCATATTAATGATTATTTTTGCCCAATATCCGCATTTTTCTATTTTTCATTTTTGACGCCATCTTTGATTATTGCTGGAATGCTGCATGTTTCATTGTTTTACATTTTGACGTGTTTTCTAGAATGATAAAAGAGCTTAACGGTTTTGATTTGATTGTGTACTGGTGTATATTTAATTTTTGAAAATGACGTCATACTTAATTTGCATGTGAAATGGTGAATACACACTCGAAAAAATTGTCACCATCATGTTTTTGTTCAATCATATCATAATAACAAGTTCCCGGCGAGACCGGAAAATAAACATTCAAAGCCCACGGGAAAGAACCAACACATGGACACCGACTATAAATTTATATGAGGCATGTTTGGCACTCATGCCGACCCACATTAAATCGCATATCGGTCGACGGTCCGGTGGTTGCTGTAGGCCTAATATGACGTGCCATGAACCTGCAAAAAATTTTGATGGTTCCAAATCTCGATGAATGTTACCTTGGCATCCTTGAGCATTTGAGAAGGGGGTATTGAAACGTAAGTTTTATAACATTTCATATGGAATTCAAAGATGTATAAACCTAGTTTTTCTATTCATAAGGATTAAAGGTTATTGTGCTCTATCTACCCATAGTTTTGGCTCTATCTACAAGCTTTTGTGTTTACCCGGCCATTCGGACTACTGTTCAGGTGAAAAAAAAAAAAAAAAAAAAAAAACATCTTTTGGTTAAATCTTTCTAATGATTCGATTTGTTTAAATTGGTTTTAAAAAAAATGGTTGTAATTGGAATATACAAGATGAAATCTATATTTACTTTATGTTAATTAGCTCAAAAATATTTAGCAAGATTAGAGTGCTTATATCCCCTATAACCTTCCCCATAAACCCTGTGGCCCTATAGATAATTTTCCTGCTTCATTATTCTTTCAAAGGTCTATACAAATACATGTTTTTTGGCTTATTTTGCAACCACGTGAAGAATTTTGAGGCCCATTTCTGTGCATTCTTAATAAATTACCCAGGTTGACCTTGAACCCTTTTAAGCTACTGTGTTCCACAGATTAATTGTCCAGATATATCAAACTATTATTTTCTTAAATTCATAGGACCAGAATAACATGGCTATATGCCTTTTAACATCATCTGACCGTTACAAATTTTACCCCTGTTGAAATTAACCCCCTTCCCTTACTTAAATGCTCACGGATGGTCATCAAGATTTGGACCAGAAGGTCATATTGCTTGGAAAAAACAAACATTTTGAGCAAACTCTTGCCTGAAGGTCAGACTCAACATCCAATGGGGCTATACCGCTGGGCTGTTGTGGTTTATTCCTGTTTGGGTGAATCTTTTTTATTCGTTTGGGTGAGTTGCTAATTAAGAGCTTTTGGGCGCCATCGTCTGATATCTATGTTACGATAGAAGGACTATGCACAGATTAGTATTGCCACATCCAACTTTTTAAGTTGCTCTCTTTCGATTTATTCATTCGTCTTTAGACTTTTCGTTGGGATGTCGTAATGCGTCTTTCATTCACTTACGCATGTAAATCTTATAATAACGCCATGGGAATACTAGCATGGAGTTATAATATTACTCCTACTCCCCGCCTAAAAAATCGAACGATGTTGAAATGGTCCAGCAACGTGCTCAAACTGCTTTCAAATGAAATGATAATCCTCTCAACCTTCCACATCATGCTTCGTTTATGCAAGCACAAATTGGCGGGTAGCCAGAGGGGGGAGCAGGGGGGAAGCCCCCCCCCAAAAAAAAAAGCTGGCCACGCCACTGTCAATGCATTACGGGTACAGGTCAATAAGCAAACACATTACGCGAACAACGCTCATGGCATTTATTATTATAATTCACCTACATACCTTTTCAAAACAGTAATTTATATCGTTCGGATTTTTTAGGCGGGGAGTATATTAATACTTAAACTAGTTCACTTAAAATTTATGAGTATTGTTACCTGATACATGTAGAAATGGACCACAACATAAGAAACCAGACTTGCTAATTATTGATAACCGCAACCATAAAGTGTTTATTGTTGAAATCTCCACACCGTTTGATGCTTTCATGAATCAATGCTATCAGACCAAATTTGACTATTACCAACCATTTTGCGAAATGATAACTGTGGACACTATTACACTTGCAAAGTTGTAGTTCTCATCATTGGAGCTACAGGTTGCGTCCATAATAAATTGGTTACTGGGCTAAGAAATGCTTGGTATAAGCACCCACCGGAGCAAACCATCACCTAGTACATAAGTTTTAAGTGCTACCATTGGCTTGAAACTGTTGGAGCTGCAGCCATTGTAAGTTAATTATTTGCTAACCATAGTTTGTATTTGACAAAGGCCCTGCTATTGTTGTTCACTACTAGCGTTTCATGATATATACTTAGTGTAATTTTGCTCTCTTCTCGCCTCTTGGCATACAGTTGGAAGTTTGGTTAGCCTTGTTCAAGGTGCTCTACCAACTTCATTGGTTCTGATACAAATAATGTCACAGCTCGTAGGCAGAAATCATACAAGGATTGGAGCATATCCCCCTCCCTAAAACTAAAAAAGGCAAGAATTCACTATATTAAACAACTAATTTGAGGTCTCCAATTTCACCTGGCCTATGTTCCATGATTCCACTAGCAAGTTCAATAAGTTCAACTCAGGCAGAGCGTCTTGTTCAGTCTGTCAGGCTTCTTTCTGCATTTGCAAAAAATTGATAGGAGTTTTGTACAGGGAAGATTAAAACCGCAAAGCAATTTTATCAAGGCTGTCGCTCTGAGTAGCACAATCACTGCACCTGACCACAATAGGTGTTTGTGGTTTTATACATGACTAGTAGGCCATGGATCCAGTGCACAACAGACCACCAGGGAGTGTACCATTTTGTTTAAATCTTTTTCTAGACAGGGTAGCCCCTTCAATGCTTCATCTTAATGAACTATGTGTGCTGTTTCCTTGTAGAATGGTTGTAGAGCAAAATTGTGATATTGATCCCATCACATCGCTCGTTCAGAGTTATGTGCCAGAAGCCAAAGTCAGCCGATCACATGGTATGGAGCTCTCCTATATACTACCATTCAAAGATGTCAGTTGTTTTGCAGGTCAGTTCTTTTTTATATTGGTCAATCGATTTTGATGATGGAATGTCGAAAGCACTCTTGTTACCTTTACACCAATGTTGACAAACTTTATATGCATTATCTTTCGCAAAAATGGAACGTCCAAAATACCTAAATAACGCACCTAAAATAAAGAATGGTACCGACCATTGACCCCATATTACACCCATGCACCATCCTTTGTCTATTCTTCCCACTTTTCGTAGGAGAGCGTGGTCCACTGGTTAGGATATTCGCCTTTGGTGCAGGAGTTCAAACCCCGGTTGGGCCACTAGCTGGGATTTAATCGGGTACTAAATTCTGGATTTAATGTGTATAAGATAACTAATTGATTAAAACTAGACTAGAGTTCCATTCTCCACTTTCTCCCCTTGGTTCATTTGAATCTGGGCAAATGAACCACGGGAATCCCAGCTAGTGGTCCCGGTTGAGCCACTACTGGGATTTAATCGGGTACTAAATTCTGGATTAATGTGTATAGAACTATTGATTAAAATTAGAGTCCACTCTCCCCAGGTCCAAATGAACCACGAGAATATACCGTCCTCTGGAGGGGACGTTAAACCTTCGGTCATGTCAGAGAGATCATACTATGTACCTCTATCAACAGTCATTTATCGAGAAGCGTAGGATGGATTGGTAACCCCTGATTGTCCCAAGAGCCGTCATGGTCAAGGTTTCGAGGGATAAAAAAAAAACCCCTATTAGAGTGGTTAACCACTGTTTGGTATACCTCTGAGGTCTCGGTCTCTACATTGTAATAAATAAATCAAATCAATCAATAACTTTATTTTATTATAACTTAAATAATATATATGGTGTGATGTCCCCCTCCTGCCCAATGTTCAGTAAAGGCCATGGTTGTCGGGTTTTTATGGTCGGGCCTATTTCAAATAGCCGCATGATGATCCAAAAATGATACTAAAACTCAGTATTTACAAAAATAAACAACATGAATTCCAGTGAGTTTCTTAGTCAATATGGATATTATGTCCCATGTGCTTGCACACGTGGTTGTATGTGCATTTATCCATGCATTCATTTGCCCAAAGGTGATAAATGCAGTAGGCATATTGCAAACATAAATTTCCGTAAAGGAGCCGTATAAAACACACAGATCAATTGTGGTCTTTATTTTTTCTACCCTCTTCAGGTCTCTTTGAAGCTCTAGAACAGAAAAATGCGTCCACTGACAGCCTCGGTTTGCTTATGGCAATGGGTATTCAAAGTTATGGAGTTTCCACGACAACAATGAAAGAAGTGTTTCTCAAACTTGCGAAGATGAAGCTAATTGATGACGATGATTATGCCGAATGATAAGAATGAAGGAGGGGACAATCCTAATCAAGAACAGAATGGGCAGGCTGATGAAAGCGGTATTTCGTTGCATACAATGTGCTGTTTGATATGATAAATATGATATTTGTTCAGTTGGCGATGTTTGGTGGGAGGGTATAGCTTTGCGTATGTGTGTTCTTTTACAGATTTGTTTACGGAACGTGGAAGGACTCACTAGGGCAAACATCAACATCATCGAACACCTTTACTAAAATGCACAAAGTCACTGCGATTCTCCTCCCGAGACACATGCAATTGACAGTTCCATCCTGAAAATTTGCGGCTATACTCTAGCTGCACACACCGAGAGCACTACCCATGGGATTGCCACCTTTGACAGAAACACCGCTCAATGGAAACATATTGCAACCTCACCAGCAGATTCCACCCTGGACTTGCAACGACCCAAATTGTAGATGTTCATGTCGTCAATGTCTACAGCTACCTTCACTCCCCGGCTTCAGCAGATTTCTACCTCTCTAACTACTTATGGCGCCCCAAGTGTCTATTAGAAGGTCACATTGATGTTTTTGCTTTGTAAACATCTTAAGATGGCAGCCATAATGACCACCTTCAAAGATCTAAGAAATATATCAAAATGTTATACCTATCTGCAATATAGTATTTAGCATATACCAGACATTTACGATAAAGGGTAAAACGTACGATATTTGTCTCTAACCATACAAAGTCATATTTGGCATTTTGTGGTGTTAAATTGCATTAACTTTAAGATGGGGGTCAATACATTACTAACATCTTATGGCACTTAAACAGTTTTTAAAGATCTGAAAGATGCCCATTTTTTCCGCCATATTGATTTATGAAAGGTTAAGAGAAAAATCAGATCATGACCTTTCTAAAGCATTCTTCTTCTTATAGTCGGAGTATCAAAGACAAATATCGTAATATACATTTGTCATTTATTGTCATCATAATTGTTTAGTTGTTATTCCCCAAAAATATATTACCGATAATACTGCTATGGCAATGGGATAATCTGAAATATCTTGCAGGTGCCCCAATTGAACTTTTTTTTGAATTTTTAAACATTCTAATTAAAAAAGTCAAATGTCCCATAAGCTTTTAATGTTCAAAGTAGCAACTATCATCATACTTTTAATAAAAATTTATAAATTTGTGGATGTGTAAACTATATTACAAATATTATTATACGACAACTTATAAGTTCAAAGATCTTGCAAGATGGCCTGTTGCTGCCTACATGGTGGGAAAAAGTGGGGGAATCTTAGGAAGCTCCTTCCCGGAATGTGAACCATTGGAGGGATTTGACTTCAGACAAAAAATCATTAAAATTGTGGGAAATCTATGGAAATGTGACTATCTTCCCTGGAAATTTCTCCTTTTTTCCTGAACTCTTGCTTCCACATTGGTTTTTTACGTATGTTTATCATATTTCTTCGATGGTCAAACGATGAATATATCTCACCATACCTTAATTACGCTTGTTTAGTATTTCTTGGATGATAGGTATAGGCATTAAGTCTAAAGATTGGGAAGGTGGCCATTATGAATGCTAGCATGTTGAAACCAAAATGACAATAATGATTTTCTATTAAGGAGAAATTTCTATACTTTAGTGTTACACTTTTGCTGTAACTTTATGATGATAAAACTAAATATATAACTGACACTTCATAAGTTTTTTAGTTTTTGAATTGTCCATATTGGCGGCTATTGTAAATTGTATATTGGAAAACAAATAATTGATGGATTTAACTAAATATATATTTATTATATATAATTACATATATAACAATTTTTAGATTTTAACTGTCTCAGCAAGGGGGTCATGCATTTGGTTGTACCACTTTGAATTGAAGGCATGTTTTAAAAAAAACAAAAATACTATATGGATTTTAATTATCACAAGGCATATAGGCTAATCCAATTACGCTATCAAAGTAGGACAGAAGTACACCAACTACTCCACTCCTCAAAGAGCTCACTGGCTTGGTCCGTGAGCGTCCCTTAAGCTTAAATGCGTCTTACCTAGCGTATTTCTGGACATCCACCATACTGTCCGAATACCTCACTTTTGTATATTCCTGGCAAGCCAGTCTTGTGGTATGAAGGATATCAAGACGCTCATGCACCGTTCCTAGTACATAAGGGTGACAGGGCTTTGTAAGCAATGCAGCCCCTAGCCTATGGAACTCTTTCCCATCCCCAGATCCACCGTTAGATTGTGCTTCTGTTTCTAATACTATAATTATCACGAGACATGTGTTTTAAACCTCAGGTTCATTACTCCTAAAGCTATCAGATTTCATATTTAGGCCCAAAAGAAATTAAATGCCTTACATTAATTGATAAGGCAAATCAATGATGTTTGTATTGTATTTATAAAACATTTTGATGATATAACCAATATACAACAGGTCTTGCAATTAAGGAGGTTTAAAAAGAACGTTGATGATGGCAATAAGACCCCCGCCCATCTTGAAATGGGCCATACTAATGAAGCAAAATTATTAGATTGGACTTTTGAATGTCACAGACCTATAGCTCAGATTATCATTACAATTTTATTAACCTTTTCTGGATTGATGTACTACACTTACAGATACACACATATAGTAAACTTAAATTTGTAAGATTCATATTGGCCACCAGCTTAAATGTGAGCTTGTTGGAAAAACGAAATTACCAGATAATAGTTCCTACAGGCATGACAGGGAACTGATTCATGCCTCTCAGAAACCGGATAGGGCAAAAGCGACTTTATTTGGCGGCCATTTTGAAAATTTAATAATGGCCGCTAATCAATGATCTTATTTTGTTATCAATGATCTTATTGGATTCCTTGACCCTTACAACATGGGTAATGACACCAGAATCATGATTCTACTAGTTTCAGAGACCGAGATATGAGCAAAAAAATGGCTGCCATTTTGAATTCCAAAATAGCACTTTATTTGGTAAACAAAGCTCGATCCTCATGTACTCCCCCATTTCGATAATGGTAATCACCCACTAGCATGTGTCACTCACTGTGAGTGACCACAATCGCGCTATCTTTTATGTTTTTGTGGCCCAATAGCGGGTCTATTTCAACAGCCTGTTGTGATCAATAAATGAATAAGAAAACTAAATGTTTACTTACCTTATAAATCCATAGGGGCCTGGCCAATTCCTTAGCTTTAGTACCAAAGAGGTCTATAGAGATAAGAGGCAAAACGTTACGACGTAATCTTTAGAATTCACCGTCTCGCATGTTTTGCGACCACAAAGAAAACATAAGTACAACAATAGAAACAATGGCTGCCTCCCTTCTTCCACATCTGTGGGTGCCGCTTTGCATATACCCTAATCGTTAGTGATACAATTAATGTATGTGTTAAGGTGGCCAGGTGTAATAAAGTGTACCTGGATCAATGTGCTCAGATACTCTTTTTTTCTCATAGCATGGCGCGCTTAGGTGAAAAGATTATTCATGAGGCGTTTATTTAAATCAAGACACTGAACGTTGTCATTTCATTCGTTGTGTGGCATGGGTAGGACAAATTTAACCATCCAATAGCAAGCCCAACTCAACAAACTGATATTTTGCGGATTGTTTTGTATGGAATTGACATTAGTGTGTATACAAGCCCCAAACTAATAATTATTCGTGCATATTCAAACTGTCAGCGCCCAGCACACGGACGACTGGTTTTTGAATGGGTTTCAACATCATCCCCCCCTTGTTTTGTACAAGTATTGGTGTTTTTTGTTAATTCCAATAGCACAAATAGTTGTTTTGTTGCGTCGCGCGACAATTCCTTAGGCTTATTTAGCAGCAAATAGTTTGTTGTCTTCGTGCATTCCTTGCTTTAGCACAGAATTGTTTGTTTTCCGTCGAGTAATGGATAATCCGCTCCAGTTTTCCTAAGCACAACCAGCGCCGCGGTGATTTTTAGTTAGCTCATCACGAGAATTACAACATAGTTTTTTTTCCCCCGTGTTGGAATCAAATGATCAATTTCAACTGTGAAATGAAAATGAGCCCTTCGTCATGCTCTTATGTTTTCTCTGCCGCGAGGACAAAAATACTACCTTATTCGAACTGTACCTTTATAAACTTTATAAATTGATGTATCATTGGAAAGTCCAACAATTACATCCGCCACACCGAAAATTAGGCATATCGGCGATAATGTTCATGACATAGTGACGGATGCTAATTTTGTTTTCCCTAACCAAAGAGTTAATCCACATCCGTTTATAATACATAATCGGCGTTTTGCTCTGTACATCCGTCACACCAACGTCCGTCATCGCGAGTCTGTCCAACTTGGTTTATTGCATAATGACGGATGGTGAGTGGATTGCCGAGATTCACCACTTTGAACTATAAATATAATATAACTCTCTACTAATATCGATATTTATAAATTAAATACATATTTTGCTTGTGTCAGTTATAAATTTAATATGAGAATATTTACTAACAAAAGTATTTAAAAAGCCCTGGTGGGAAATCCAGTATACACTTCTTTGACAGAGGGTTCAACATCCGTCACTACGTAATACACCAAAGTCTCTGTTATGCAACATACGTCAAAATTGCAAAGTTTCTAATCAAGATTATTAATTAATGAAGTACTTGCAAGGTTCAGCACTTGGCATGGTTGAAGATTATGGTATTTAGTACCACTTCCCTTAATTTCGTAAAAATGATAACAAATCAACACCCGTCACTATGTAATACACCCGACAATGTGGTCCAGTGGATAAAGCGCCAGACCCGCACGCTAAAGGTTCTGAGTTTGAGCCCCGCTGTGGCCAATGTTTCGCCCTTGAGTAAGGCGTTTTACATCAATTCCCGGACATCAAATACTCCCAGGTGTATAAATGGTACCGGCATTTTTCAATGTTGGGATGGGAAGGTAACAGGATCGCTGTAGAAGAGGCGTAGCGATCCCCCCTACAACAACATTATATAGTAGAGTCTGGCCCAATCGCAACCAAAAAGAGATGGGCACTCCGTTCCTGTATACACAGATCCAACCCCTTTATGCTTCTTCTGTTGTTCACGATATAAAATACTAAATCATCTTAATGTTGGTCTATTCCGTTAATTCACTTGAGATGTGATCTAATAGATTGATAAGCATTCCAAATATGCAAAGCCCGGAATAAAATGAATAGTTGGGGCGCTCTTTCTTGAAATGTCTCCTTCGTGTCTCTAATTGTAGGAGAGCGTGGCCCACTGGTTTGGATATTCGTCTTTGGTGTAGGCGGTCCCCGGTTCAAACTCCGGTTGGGCCACTAGCTGGGATTTAATCAGGTATTAAATTCTGGATTTAATGTGTATAATAACTATTGATTAAAACTAGAGTTCCACTCTCCCCTTGGTTCATTTGGACCTGGGCAAATGAGCCACGAGAATATCCCGTCCTTCGGAGGGGACGTTAAGCCGTCGGTCCCATGTACAGAGAGTCATACCTGTACATGTATATCACAGTCAGTTTCGAGAAGAGTAGGGTGGTAACCCCTGATTGTCCCAAGCCGTCCTGGTCAGGTTCGAGGGATACCCCTAGTAGAGTGGTTAACCACTGTTGGGAATACCTCTGAGGTCTCGGTCCTCTAAATTGTAATAAATAAATAAAATAAATCAATCCATAACTTTATTTTATATCTTAAATAATATATATATTGTTGTGATGACCCCACTCCTGCCCACTGTTCAGTAAAGGACATGGTTGTCTTGGGTTTTATGGTAGGCCATATTTCAAATAGCAGCATTATGCATTCCAAAAATGATACTAAAACAAAAATAAAACAACATGAATCTCCAGTGATTTCTTGGTATGATATGGATATTGTGTGCCCATGTGGCTTGCAACACGTGTGTGGTATGTGCATTTTCCATGTCCATGATTTGGTCCAGAAAGGGAAAAAAATAATGGTGTTTAAATAAAAATGCAGTAGTCCAATTGCATAAATTGCCGTAAGGGAAGCCGTATAAAACACCCACAAGATCATTGTGGACTTTATTTTACACCTTCAGGTCTCTTTGAAGCTCTAGAACAGAAAAATGCGTCCACTGACAGCTCGGTTGCTATGGCAATGGGTATTCAAAGTTATGGGGTTTCAACGACAAGAATGAAGGAAGTGTTCCCCAAACTTGCTGAAGATGAAGCTAATGATGATGATGATGATGACGATGATAAGGATGCAGGAGGAGACAATCCTACTCAAGAACAGAATGGGCAGGCTGATGAAAGCGGTAATTCGTTGCATACAAATGTGCTGTTTGATATGATAATATATTTGGTCAGTTGGCGATGTTTGGTGGGAGGGTATAGCTTTGCGTATGTGTGTTCTTTTACAGATTTGTTTACGGAACGTGGAAGGACTCACTAGGGCAAACATCAACATCAACGAACACATTTACTAAAATGCACAAAGTCACTGCGATTCTCCTCCAGAGACACATGCAACTGACAGTTCCATCCTGAAAATTTGCGGCTATACTCTAGCTGCACACACCGAGAGCACTACCCATGGGATTGCCACCTTTGACAGAAACACCGCTCAATGGAAACATATTGCAACCTCACCAGCAGATTCCACCCTGGAATTGGCAACGACCCAAATTGTAGATGTTCACGTCGTCAATGTCTACAAGCCACTTAACTTACAGAGTCCTACCTACTATGGCGCCCCCGCCCCCCCCCCCCCCCCCGCGACCTTGCATCTATTCTGGTGACCCCAACATTGACGGAAATACCACTCTAGAGGACTGGTCTTCCAATCTGGCGTACAACTTTGTACGACCCCTCAGAACAACAAAACACAAAACACAACCTCACATCCGACCTTGCATTTCGTCGGCTACCATCACATACTGTTCTATCCATATTTTGGACATTTTTGAGAAATTTGGTCGTGTTAATAGGACGTTGAACTCTTCATAATAACAGAGTTTCAGACTTGTACTCTACCTACTAATAGATATTAAATAGCAATTTGATCTATTGCATTTAATTCAAATTTATTTTTTACATACAGCGCTAGTTGACATAGATCACTATGTGATGTACTAAAATAACGTACATGCGTACTTTAACACGGCGCGGAATACATTACATACCGAGCTATCTGTGTTCTATCTAAAGAATCGAGTCGATATGATACATCTATCTTCATCACATACTGATCTATATCAAATCTGCGTCACATACAGCCCTTATATGACATAGATCACTATGCGCACTGATACGACAATTTGCGCCTTTTTTATAATACGTGTGAATACGTAACATACTGGTCTATCTGTGGTCTATATCAGACATCGTTAGGAAAAACAAAAAAAATCTACCACTCTGATCTATAGTTTACAGTCATATTAAACAGTGTTTGCTAGATACCATCATTTATTTTCACGATAAAAACTCGAAGTGTTTTCTTGATGATCTTTCCTTTTGCCTGGTAGTAAATGACATAGTCGTATTTTCGAGCGTATTAAGGAAGGTAGATGTTTCAATTGGATTTTCTCGAAACACGTATTTTGTAAGATAGATCATATTATGGAACCGACTATTTGTAAATATGGATGTCATTTCCTGTTCACCGTACTGTTCTTGATCACTTTCGGAAGTCTCAACATAGACCATGACTGATCGCTCAGGACAGCCTTGCTAATATACGTACCAACAAAGCCAGTAAAAGGTGAACTTCTTCAGCAGACTGGGACCAGTGTGAGAACCTTGTTGGAATTCAGAATTGCCCAACCCTCCCGACACCTACCTCCTCCACGTGGACATTCTTACACAGCACTATACTCTTCATTAATATAGCAAAAAAGACCATCCCCGTGGATGTCGTCGCAGTTATATCTCATCCTGGGATGAGGAATTGTGATGCACTCTATAACGAATTCCTGAACCCGGGGAAGAAGCACATCCAAGGCTTTCAGGTCTCAGATCTGACAAACTGCTTGGATATGAAACGTCGTGATTGCTGGGAGGAGACGGTACGGGAATTGACTTCACTCATTCTCGCAGTAAGGCCTGGAAGACCGTAAACCGCCCTCACCGGCAGAGTTTCATAACCATCGACAATTTCTTGTGTCGGCTGAGAACCCGTGCAAGGCCGTTTTAAGGATCTTGATAACATCAATCTCGGCTCCTGTTAAAAGAAATCCCAAAATTCTCGAGCCTTTGGCGTGACGTCCATTTTCAACACCCTTTTCACTAGATGAGCTTACCGCTGTTATCAGCCAAATAAATAGTGGAAAAGCACAAGGACCTGATAATATACCAGCGGATTTCTTGATGCACAGTGGCCCACGATGTCTAGAATGGCTCCAGGAGTTCTACACATGTTGCCTTGCCAATCAATCCTTACCCAAGATCTGGAGGATGGCTACCATTATCGCACTCCCCAACCAAACAAGCCTGTTGACAACCGCAAGAATTACCGCCCAATATCACTACTGTGTGTTTCCATCAAACTCCTTGAGAGGCTGATCCTGGCCCGGCTGGATCCAGTCGTCGAATTCCATCTGCCTGAAGAACAAGCATGATTTCGCCGTAGCCGGAGCTCTGTCCATCAAATTGTAAAACTCACAAATGATTTTGAGGAGAGCTTTGAAAAGTGTCGTAAGGCAGGCGTCATCTTGGTGGACCTTACTGCAGCATATGACACCGTGTGGCACCAGGGCTTGACACTCAAGCTTCTCAGGACCATCCCGGATCGTCACCTTGTAAAATTTATATGTAACATGCTTTCAAACCGTAGCTTTGTTCTTAAGACCAGTGATAGGCAGAGCAGTCGACTGCGTCGTCTGAGGAACGGAGTCCCACAAGGATCAGTATTGGCTCCATGCTGTTCAATTTGTACACACACTGGCCAAAAGTATTGCAACATTAAGAAAACGAAATTCATAATAACCAATTGATTTCAAATTATACCATGAATTCTTGACCACTCAATACGTATTTAAATTCCAAAGTTGTGTTTTTCATACAGATGTTATTCCCCAAAATCCAAGAGAGTGAGAAACGTTTGATTTGATTGTCACGTTCCCTAAATATGGCGGATAAAAGGAACAGCAAACGATAACTTGTCGATTGCACCCCAGAAGGAATACAGACACAAACACAAAAGATATGGCTTCAAAACAGCCACTTAATGGATTGTACGGGTTCATTAGGGTTTACTTAAAATTTTTATGGGAGAAAATCATGGTGGTTGTGTGGAGCGGAAACGAGATAAAGTCATTGGAAGACAGTGGTCTTCGAAATATTCGAGAAATCCGAGACACCTGAAATGCAATTGTAATGATAACTCACGTGGTTTACGTAAATCATGTGTAAATTACGCGTTCACATTACATGACAAACAGCATAATGTCATCGGTGGCATTTAAAAGTTGTTTTCAGGTTATCTCGTGACCTCTTTCTTGCCATTAAATTTCCCGAGTCCAACGGTGGTGAACGTACTCCAATCTTTTATTGACATTATCTAATTTCCGGTCCATACAACCACACCAATTTTCGCCCTAAACATTTAGAGTAGACCCTGACAAACTCGTAACGTTCATTTAGCGACTATTTGGCAGCCATTTTTGACGTTCCTCTGCCTGTATTGCTTCTGGAGTACAATCGGTAAGTTATCATTAGCCAGCTTCTTTAACCCGCCATATTAAGGGATAATGAGAATCAAATTAAACGTTTGTCGCACGACTTGATTCTGGGAAAAATCATCTGTTTGAAAACCCCACTTTGACAATAATTACGTAATGTGTAGTCAAGAACTCCTGATACAATTTTAAATCAATTTGTGAATATAAATTGCTTTTTCTGCATGTTGCAATACTTTTGGCCAGTGGGTGTATATCAGCGACTTACCTCAAACAACATCTAGACAACAGAAGCTGGACTGAAGTAGAAGTACACTTAAAATTACTGCATATATGGCCACACTTGCAGCATATCTCAAAACCTGAGTGACTGAGTGAAGCTAAGACCACCGCTACTGCCTTTCATCTTAACACCAAAGAGGCTCATCGATCAACCTCAATGGAGCGCCTATGCCATACAATCCTACACCAACTTATCCAATTACTGATTATCAGATTACTTATCGGCAGCACCTTGGGTCAGTATGTGCAAAGATATCTACGAGGAACAACCTTCTGTGCCGCCTTGCTGGATCTTCATGGGGTGCTAATCCATCCACTCTACGCACCACCGCCCTGGCACTGGTCTACAGCGCTGCGAAATATGCCGCCCAGCTTGGTGCGATAGTTCTCACACAAAAAAAGCTGGACACAATACTCATCGAGACCATGAGAACCATTAGGCGAGATTCCCAGTTTCAGGAGCAAAAGTATTGCCTCGGAGGAAAGCCTCCGACGGAACATCTCGCACGCAAAAATATCTTAGCAGGCACGCAATATTCACATTTTAATAAACAAACCTCACACGGAACATTTATAAGCCGCTCGGGAGAAATCTTTTATAGCCAATTAGCAGTATTAATCGATCAATATCGTCTTATTGTCTGGGATCACTATTTGCCTTTGGGCCGTATATGGATGCCGCTACATTTATCTCATTTGTAAATAGTTTATTTATTCATGTACCCCCCTCTTAAAATTTATGAAGCATTGATCATTGGGTTCGGCTGGACGCCTGACAATAGGACAATAGTACCAATTACGGTATTACATTGCTTGTGAGGTTAACTTAAGACGTCCACACGTAAAGTGAAAGGACAGTGTTTATTTCAGATACAAGACTCGCACGGAACACTTTTATAACCCGTGCGCAAATTAATTATCGTTCCTCGCCCTCTCCGACGCAATTCTTTCGTGTGAAACGGGGAATCCCGCCTTCTGGCTGCCTGCGTCCTACTCCATCTGAGTTTCTACCAGTGCTTTCAGGTATTGGACCTTCGGTGCTTCGGAGAGAACATCACACACAAAAACTGGTGAACAAGGCTCTGTTAGACAACGGGCACCTGCTGCGAAACACTGTCAAAGAATCACACCAGCTCGGCAGACAGAGATTGCGCTCCCGTCGACCTTTCTGTCGACACGCCGCTAAACTATCCAGCTCCCCATTCAACATGTTAGAGACATGGAACACTGCCTGGCTAGATACCCCAGTACCAAACCAATTCACTATCACACCTATTACAGAACTTCCATCTGGTCAAATCTTTCACGCAAGGAATGGGTCACCTTGAACAGGATCCGCACAGGAGTCGGTCGTTTCAACAGCAATATGCACCGACGGGGGCTGCGACCATCTCCAGCCTGCCAATGTGGCAATTCATCACAGACTGCAGATCACATTCTCAATGAGTGCCCTACCTTTGATCCACTGGTGGATATAGTACACCCACCCCAACCAACCAACAGTAAGTTGGCTCCACCAAATTCGCCACACATTAGCTGCTGCCTCATATGCCAGAAGAAGGTACAAGATTAATAGTTTTTAAAAAAAATACAACTTTAAAGAACTGAATTTTATGCCAGGTGTCTACTTCCATTCTGTAATCCTTTGAAGAGCATAACTTGAATTATTATGTACCACCTAACAGTACCGGGCCATTATTTTCGAGAAGTAACAAATGTGATCGAACTTAATTTCTTATTCACCCCCCCCCCCCCCCGACTAACACCATCTAGCGAAGTGAAAATATTAATTTGGTTATTTTGTACAAACTACCCAAACATAATGTTTTCCACCTTCGCTTGTTGTTTTGTCATTGGGGCAATAAAGTTTCGGTCACGTTGTAACCGCCTTCCCCAAGAATGGCCCAATGAAGTGCTAATCACTCAGCCTGATTTTGCAACATCATAAAGGCTGGTATCTTCTCAAAGGGAGTGTACATTAAACCCAGGTTTTAAACCAGGAGACTCCTTAATGAGTGGACCTTTTTACCTTTCAACTAAGTATAGTCACCCGAAGATAGCTCCCGCCCCAAACCACTTCGACTACATACAACAAGACCGCATTTTTTTTTCAAAATTGGCTACAGTCTTGTTCAAACTTGCAAAATTTATATTTTATCCCGACCAGTAGATTAGTCCTGCGAGTATTTCCGTCGTCAACGAGACAAGGATGCTGAAACGCCGAGCAGGAGGCGACAGCATCATAAATCAACGAGACGCAGTATGTTTAATTGGCGCGCCACTTGGTCAGTCCCCGATTAGTCGCCGGCCTTGAAACGACGCCACAAGTTGTGACATGTCGCTTTCAAGACTGCTCGTCGATTGTCCGCCGAGTTGTTGACGCCAAGAAAGGTACGTCACATGAAGACAACCCACGACGCGACCCAACTCTTCCAACTCACAGACCACACTTTTTAAAATTCGGCTGCAGTCTTGTTCAAATTACAAGACAAGAGTGCTCAAGTCGCCGAGCAGTAGGCGATCAGCTGTCACTTGTTCAGCCACTTCTCAATCAGTCGCGACTTAACACTACGCACAAGTTTGCTGTCATACTGCAAGTCGGGCGACTTCTTTCTGTTGGTCGCCGCCGAGTTTTAGTCGCCGAGTTAACATGTCCAGTTGGCTTGCATTTCTCTCCCGCTAGGAGCAGACTCATTTCTGACCACTTTCTCAACGCCCACAACCCCTCATGTGCGCACAACTCATCGGCTACCGATTCCAAACCGCTCATGTGTTCAGACCGACCTTACCCCCGATTCAAAACACCAACATTTTTTTTAAGCTGCAAGAAAAAATCATTGCGGGTTTTTTTTTTTCAATTTGCAAGTGCTCCCGACCACACAGGACTGCATACGACTGTAACAGTACGTCCCAGACTTGGCAAAACTACACCTGAAAAGGAAAATACTCATTGATTTTCGAAAAATGGCCATCGCAACCAGTCTGAGCATCTGGAAGCGGTTTTCCTAGCAAATAAAAATTGGTAGACTACAGACGACTGTACAGAAACAGGCCCCGACCTGCCAAACCTACACATAAAGACAAACTTCTCACGATTTCGAAATTGGCCAATCGGCAACCAGTCCCTGGAGCATCACTGAAGTGGTTTTCCTAGCAAAAATCGGCTTTGGTGACTGGCTCTTTACTCTGAAAGGGTGCTAGCAGGTGATAAAATTCCACAATTGATGACATTCATGTCCCTTAAAGTGGAATATTTGCGACAACTCGGAATTCCTTTGATAAGTTGATGAATATGCCGGAAGAAATGTTTCCATAGTTGTGGATTACAGCTGTAATCTAAATAGCCACAGTTCACTTAATTGATTGTGTGATTATTACGTGTATTTGGGTTGTATATATGCATACTGCTTTATTTTCGTTAAGATAGATACTGAAAAAAAAAAAAAAAAAAATTTAAAATCCCACACGCTAGTTCCAGTGGTTTAAATGCGTCATAAGCCTACTGGTCGCCGGTTCGAATCCCACTCTGCTCATTTGAAAAATTAATTTGTTTCGTGTTTTTCGAATTTGTAAAGTGATATAAAAACGAAGTCCGTCTGTCCTATTCAATCAATAGTGGTAATTTACCTCCGGAGAAAAAAATTATCCATCCCCCGGCCCGATATCTGCAGGGATTTGTGTCGTCAAGGGGTTATAGAACCGTGTTGTCCTTGAACTGCTGAACACGTTAACGCCTCAGGACTGCTTCTAAGAATGATATTTGGGGTCTCAGGTGCAAATCAACTTTTCATCTCTTGATTGTTGTTTTTTTTTTTTTTGTTTCACTCTTTTTAACCCTATATTGCAAAGCCTTCACGTCGCGCGCCCCGTTGCGGCATTTCTTGATGCTTTTTCTAGAACTTGGCGCTTCGTTCGCCAAACCAATTTTGCTATTTTAGGTTTTTAAATTTAAGTCCACATTTTTATCAATGTAAATTGCATGCGACCAGTGGTCAGCTACATCCAATTGGTAGGTCTTTTTGAAGACCAGTTGACCGCGTGTAACGTTGAGCCTCGGCCTGGTTTGTACATTTGGCTCTCTTGATTTTAAACAGCACTTGTTGTATCCCTATATTTTGTATATTTAAAACGAAAATACATTATTACAAATCGCCGGGGGATTTGTAATGTCGTCTGTCCGTACTTCCTAACCATGTCATTTAATATAGATTTAACTACCTTGCCTACATATATGTGTCGAGATAGCACGGTTCAACGCCAACAATATTTGTCAACCAAGGACCAGGTCAAACCGTAACAACTTTATCTTAGTAACTTGATTCAGATTCCTAAAGCTAAGCCTTTTTTGTTGATCTCAATGTTAGGAGTTATTAATCGATTCATTTGATATGTGACCCCCGTACCATTCTTGCGGAGGTGAAAAATTCATGAGGCGCAGGGACTTCTGTTAATCTGTTATTTGTTGAGCAATGTTAAGAACCTGAAATACACAATTAGTAGTGCGTGTCCATACATGAATGAAATTGTATTCAGTGGCAGGTGAGTGAGTAAATGTCCTCCAAATATCCGTGTGGCACGGCATTTGATTCTGGCAGTTTCCCGGTAGAGCTAGGTTGACCCCCTCTCCAACTTAATTGGAATAGGTCCAAACACTAAGCGGGGACGAACGTATCAACGCCCGAATCGCTATAGTGAGTATGTTACAGCAAAAAATCAATAAAATGGGTCAATTTCAATTGTTAGGGTAAAATTATATTAATTGTTCCGATTTGCTAAAAGAGATGTAAAATGCTTTGTTGGTGCTCGTTTAAGTTAAAATAAGGAAAAAAAATAAAAAAAATAAAAAAAATGATTGCTTAAAGTAGGGCCAAAAAAAGAGCAATTCACCAGACTACCCTTGTGGAATTAAGACTTACTTAATCATCCACAGAGCGGTTGGAATTAATGGATTTAAATGTTATATTAACTTAATGGGCTATCCAATTGAAGTAAATAACCCAGTGTGGCCATTGGATGTAGGCCATGATACGTTCGTTATTTAACGATTTTTCGTGCTCCAGCTTGGGATCACTTACTCCTTCATAAATTTAAAAATATTATGTAAACCAGGAAAAGCTGTATCCCCAAATGAAGAGTGCACATTATTAGAAAATGATAAAAAACTTAAATACTCCCAGAATGTCCCCCCCCCCCCCCCCCCCCGTGACCAAAATGTTACACGTACACTCAAGCGAACAATAGAAGCTAATAGATTTTAAAAACTTAAGATTCTTTCAACAGGGTATGAAGGTCCATTGTTACTGCCCATACGGTTGAAAGGAGTGTTCAAGCTATATCAGGTGTACGACTTCCCCGTATTGTCTAGTTCTTCATAACTTAAAGGGCAAACATACTCACCTCGCTTCATGATTTTTAAAAATGTAGCTCGCTGAATACCATGCCTGTTCTGGTAAATGCATCGAAATAGGGTTTTTAAAAGACAATAACTTGCGGATTTAGGTGATGCACAAATTAGGTCAAGTCCTTGCCATGGGCTTTTTCTTTCATGAATTTGGCCCCTACATTTTCTTTTCGAAAACAATATTAATCATATGGTCAAGGTTAATGAAACACACAGTAGAATCTCAAGATTCCTTATCGCGAACGAGGAAGGAACTCACGCCAATGCAGGCCAAGGCATAACATTCGAAATCTGTTCAACTGCGTGCACAATAACAATGGACCAGGAGTAAAAGAATGTGAAGTGTGTTCGGGCCGTTATGGTACATTAGCCCCAATTGTTCGCTCGAGCTATTATTTGACGGTTATGTAAGCCAGTGGTCACTGATATTCTAGAATAAATTGAGTTGACATTTTATTATTTTTCTAATATGTGCACACTTTCATGTGGGGACAAAGCTTTCCTGGTTAAAATAATATGTTTTAATTTTAGTGAGGAAATAAGTAATCCCAGGTTGGAGCACGAATAGTAATTTAAAAGGCCAACATTGTATCATGTACCATAGCCTATGGGTTTAATAGTGACCCTAATGAATTAAGCAGACAACGGAAATAGATTTTAAGTATCGTGTACTTTACTTCCGTTAAGTCCGCTAAATTCATCAGGGTCTCCAGTGGCCTAAAAAACGCTTGCGATAGTCCGTCATCTATATTTAATGCTTATGGCTTCATATTCATATTTTTTTAACCTCAATGATATTCAAGTTCTTCAAACATGTAACAAACCACCTACGGATACGATGTTGTTAATAGAAAACTCACTGACAACAATAACATTGAATATGCATATTCAATTCACTTTCGTATTCACTTTCGGTTATATTCAATAGGCGGAAGAACCAATACCACCTTAGTTATGAGAAACTAACCATCAAAATCAGAAACCACTACAGTAGAATACATGCGGCTCCACTGGACTCGACGTGGCTTACCACTAAACATCGCCGTGTCACGTAGGCAGACAGATTAAAGCATGGCGTGGATCAGGGGTCATGAATACTATTTACGGAATCTTACGGTGAGTTTATTGTCTGAACTCCCAATTTGTCATGCATGTAGATTTATAGTCCGATTTCACATTGAGTGAGACATTATTAAAAAGATCTAGCTCTGGTCCATATCGCCGTGAGAGTAAGATATCTATTTTAATGGGGAGTATGGGGTCTGAAGGGCACATGTGTTGGCAGTGGATCATCGCTCGCCTCATAAGCACAAGGTTGTGGGTTCGAGCCCCGCTGTTGTCAATGTGGTGTGCACTTGGGCCAAGGCACTTAACCTCGCTTGTCTCCTCCACCCAGGATAAATGGGTACCGGCATATGCTGGGAATGCAAAACAGACAGCTGTGCGGGAGGAGTGGCGAACCACCCACAGCACATTATATGAGGGAGTCTGGCCAAACGCCAATGGCCAGAGATGGGCACTCGCCGCTGGCGCACCATTTGCATGGGGTCTGAAGCAGTGAAATTTGAATAATTATTGCTTTAATTTTCCTAAATAGTTGTATATACATTTTATACATCATACTGAGCTCGTCACAAAGTTTTAAAATCCATGTCAATTTTTGCTCCGGTTTTCATGGTAACCACGTAAGGCATCTGATTGGCTAAACACTAGAACGGATGTAACTAACTAAACCTGGTACTGGGACCAAACTTGGCTGACGTGTGCAGGGGTCAATACGCAGTGAACCATGAAGCCGAATTTTTAATACCGTTGCCATGGCAGCCGGCAATCGACCAATCGCATAATTTCATGACGTAATTTTAATTTGGAACACAATTTTAAAAATCAGCCTTCATGGTTCACTAGCTTTACATTTGCTTAATATGTGTGTGTGCCAAATTTCATGTTCATAGCATGTAGCGTTCTCTAGTTATGTTTGTTCTCGTTTTGGATGTTTGCGTATTTTAACGAAACGAGTTATAGATCTCGAAACATTTAGACAAATTTGAGGCGCTTTTGATGTGAAATATGGAATGATTTTTTAAAATTTCATTTTATACTGAATTATTATAATTATTAATGAAAAAAACATTGAATTAGGTACATCCATTGTAATTAATTTTTAAGATAATTATCTTAAATATCGCAGGGTGAGGAAACAATAAAATACTAAAAAATCACTTACCCAGTGGCATTTAATTACCTAGGTGCAACGAGAGATTTTGAGGCACCCAAATATTGTGTCATAACAGTAATTTCATAAAGATTAGACACTCAATAGATTTCTTGCCTTGTATTTCGCTACAGAAATGTCTTAAAAGAAAGAAAAAAGGCGATTTGGATTTGCTTGTATTTCAATGTAAAACATAGGCTGAATTTCGTATTTGCTCCTATACGAAATTATAATCAGGTTCCTAATGTAATGTTGTTGGCTTTTTATGGAGATTAGGAAAACTATACATTTTCTGAAAGCTTATGGTTCACCAAATGAGCAAATCAATGTTGGCATTTTTTAAAAAGACCCTATGGCGGCCATTTTGGAATTCAAAATGGCTGCCATTTTTTTGCTCATATCTCGGTCTCTGAGACTAGTAGAATCATGATTCTGCTGTCTATACCCATGTTTTAAGGGTCAAGGAATCCAATAAGATCATTGATAACAACATCAGATCATTTGGATTTAGCGGCCATATTAAATTTTCAAAATGGCCGCCAAATAAAGTCGCTTTTGCCCATATCCCGGTTTCTGAGACTGGTAGAGGCATGATCATGTTCCCTGTCATGCCTGTAGGAACTATTATCTGGTAATTTCGTTTTTCCAACAAGCTCAACATTTAAGATGGTGGCCAATATGACCACCTTTACAAATCTTAAGTTACTAATATGTGTATATCTGTAATGTTTTGGTTACATCTCCGAAAGTATAGTAAATTGTAATTTCATCTGAGCTATGGTCTTTGACATTCAAACCGTCCAATCTAAGAATTTTGCTTCATCTAGTATGCTCCCATTTTTCAAGATTGGCGGGGTCTTATTGCCATCATCAAAGTTCTTTTTAAACTCTTAATTGCCATACCTGATTTGCAAGATTGGGGTTCTATCATCAAATGGTTATCCATACAATACAACGCATTGATCTTGCCTTATCAATTAAGGTAAAGGCATTTAATTTCTGCTTGGGCCTAAATATGATATATGATAGTTTAGAGTAATAACCTGAGGTAAACATTTCTCATAAATCTATAGTATAAGAAACTAGCACATCTAACGGTGGCTGGGGATGGCAAGATTCCAGCTAGGGCCTGCATTGCTTATAAAGTCCTGTCACCCTTTTGTACGAGGAACGGTGATGAGCGTCTTGCTATCTTCAGACCACAAGAACTGGCTTGCCAGGACTATACAAAGTGAGGTATTTCGCGGACAAGTATATGGAATTGTCCAAAATAGCATAGCTAAGAACGCATAAGCTTGAGGGTAGGACACGATAGATCTGTCCGAATTTTTTCATTGAACTCCGGTATGAACAACTTTCATCGATGGTAAACCAACAATCCAACATAAAAATATTGGGGTCACCACCTCGTTTTTCCCATATAAATATTTATTCAAAAGCCTATTTTTTCTGCCATTTTTGATCAAAAATAGTACACAAACCATGGAAATTTGAATTTGTAACGACTGACATTGTTAATTATAAAAAAATTCTGTTCGAAATTTTTTTGATGAATTTTATAAAGTTGGTGCTCACTACTAGAAGCTTTCGCTTAGAACGAAAAAAGATGGGGTCACCGACCTACTTTCCTCATAATGTAACAAATTAGCACGTTTTTTTATGTGTTCAAAATATTTTGGACCAAAACGGTCTATTATGCCGATTCCGAGGTCACACGCGAAAATAGGTTACGCGATAATCACCTCTAATCTCCCGCGCGTATCGATCACGCATTGCACAAGTAAGCTAGACCATATCCTAGTTATGCCTATAGTTTGGCCTTTATAATGAAAGTCCTCTATCTCGAAAATCTGGAAAAAAAATTGGGAGCTTAATCAAATACACGTCAAACAAAAAGTCTGCTAACACCGTAAAAAATACTGAGTTTATAAACTTTCGGAGTATTTTGGAATTGTCTGCCCACACAATATATAAATCGTTGTTATTTACTGTAAATGCACCGACCCGTATTTTTAGAGAGCAATTAAGAATGCACTCTCTCAATTCCAACTAGTTGATTATTAGGAAGAACAACACTTTGTCAAAATGCTTGAAATTCAAATACTGTTATAACAATTAAATTTCAGTCTTTTTAGTGTTTATTTATTCCGAATTAGAAACTTACCCTTATCTTTTTTGAATTTAGTGACGAGGAGGGGAGGACATATTTAGATATAGCGCTGAGGGTAAGGGATACTTTTATCATAGGGCTTACGGCCCCGAATTCCAACTTGGCCATACACTGTTGTCATCATTTTCATAGGCCTTTTTTGGAACCCAGTGAAATTTGTCGAAAAATTACAGGCGTATGAACTAAAAATTTGGCTAAAATTTAGCTTCTAAGTTAACATTTACAAAAGGGGACCTCAGAAGGGTTATCATCGCCTCTTGTCTACACATACAGCGCTTTTTTCTCCATCCAAACTCTTGTTAGTAGCAGTTTTTTTACATGTCGGTTGCACTTAATATACTTAAAGGTGCAATTCTGATCCTTAACACACTTCATTTTTGGTTTATATTCATCAAATCCTCGAGAACGTGCCCCATAGGCGACTGTGTTGTAATCTTAACGGCCACAGAAAATTCTTCCAGGTCAGTTTCGCACCCGTAAAAGTTCGGCCACAATACTAGATATGAGATAGAGAATTGTAGGAATCTCGGCTTTTTTTAAAAGGTAAAAATTCTATCTTCGGTCAATTTGAGGGGGTGGTTGTGAAACACGGGTATGCTACATTAATTAGAATACAAACAGTGCATAGAAAACAAAAAAAATATGGATTCATTCCTACATTAAAGTCGTGTTTTTTAAACTGAAGTAATTGTCAAAACCTATACCGGTTAGACAGCCTCATGGGAAAAAATATAAAACCTATTCACCAATGACCGTTATTCATCCAGAGTCCTTTGGGCGTGATTTTCCCCCGTTTTTTCCTGGGGAGGGTGTGGAGTCTCTTGATTTTAGGTTGACCGTCAAGTTTCAGGATCTCGCGCGTTCCATAGTTTTGTTGCGAATATTGACGCATGCACGGCGCAGGTGCTGATTTTACGCGCGAATCCCACTCAGAATGCCACGCAAGCAGTTTTGGGGAAAATCCAACTTGGAACAGGCAAGATCTAAGTGCGCGGAGCTAACGTGTCCTAGCCCCCTTAAAAGACGCTCACTGATCAGTACCCAGTGGAAGCTCTTTGCGGAGTGAGTAGTTGGTGTCCTTCGTCCTACCTGCTAGAGTAGGGGATTAGCCTATATGCATTTGATACTAAAAAATATATAGTATTTTTGTTTTTTTTAACAATGGCTCCATTCCAAGTGGTAACAAATATGCATGACCCCCCTTCTGAGACCTTTAAAATTAAAAATTGTTATATATGTAATCATATAATAAAATGTATATTTAGTTTAATCCAACAATTATTGTTTTACTAATTACAATTGACAATAGCGCCAAATGGCCAACTTCAAACAAATAAAAACTTATGAATTGTCAGTTATATATTTAGTTTTATCATCAGAAAGTTACAGCAACAGTGAAACAAAGTATAGAAATGTGTCTTTCTCCTTAAGAGAAAATCATATCTGTATTTTTGTTTCAAGATGCTCACTTTTCATAATGGCCACCTTCCCAATCTTTAGACTTAATTGCCAGAACTATCATCCAAGAACTACGAAACAAGAGTAAAATTAAGGTATGATGAGATATATAGCTTTGACCACCAGAAATTTAGGTAAATATACTTAAAAACCAAGTTGGCAGCAAGGGCAGGAAAAAAAGAAATTTTCCAGGAAGATAGTCAGATTTCAATAGATTTCCCACAATTGTTAATGTATTTCTTTGTCTGAAATAGTCAAAAAGTTCCCTCCAAAATGGTCAAATTTCCCGGGAGGAGCTTCCTAGATTCCCAACTTTTTCCCACCATGTATATGGCAGCCAAAAATGTCAATCGTGCAAATCTTTGAAGCTTCTAAGTTGTCGTATAATATTTTTCTGTAATATATTTTTATCATCCACAACTTACTATTAAATTGTTTATTAAAAGTAGGCTAGTTGCTTTGAACATTAAAGCTTATGAATGTGGAATTTTTTAAGTAGCACATGTTTTAAAATTCAAAATAACAGGTCAAATGGCACCTGCAAGATATTTCAGATTTCTCCATTGCCCTAGCAGTATTCATTATGTAATAATTTTGGACATAAACAAACATTATGCTGACAATAAAGCAACATGTTATGACCATACGAATTTTTTTTTTTTTTGTCATGTGGACTACTCCAGACTATAAGAAACTGTTTAGAAAAGTCATGATCTGATTTTTTTCTCTTTAGCCGTTTCATAAAATCAATATGGCGGAAAGGACGGGAAAATATGAGCATCTTTCAGGATCTTTAAAAACTTTTAAGTGCCAGATATATTCGTAATGTATGGAACCCATCTTAAAGTTATGCATATTTAACCCCACAAAATGCCACAATATGACTTTTCTAATGGTTAGAGACAAATTCGTACGTTTACCCTTTTATCGTAAATGTCTGAGTATAGGATAAATACTATATTGCAGATAGGTATGACATTTTAATATATTTCTTAGATCTTGAAGGTGGTCATTGTGGCTGCATCTTGAATTTTAAGGCATGTACAAAGCACAAAAAAACATCAATGTGCTTCTAATAGGGACACTCCTTGAAGACATAGTGACTTATAATTTACTCTTATCCAAACTATTGCATGTTAGAACTACAAGTTAGCGAGTTCATTTTACTAGTTTTGTGGTAGGTAATTTATAGCTTTTTAAGATCTTTGAATGCCGCCATACAGGACCGCCCATCTTGAATTGCGAGCATGTTAATGACGTGTCATTGTCAGAAAATGTCAAATACAGGCTTGTTAAAGACCATAAGTTTGTAAGTAAAACTTTTCGAACCTATCATTGTGCAAGGGTACCTCTGTAAGATAGTTCACTACTATGTGATTCGCATACCTTTTACAGGGAAAAAGGATTTTTACTGGCAGCCAGTGGCCAAAATTTCCAGATGGCTGCCATTTCCAACTGATACGTTGTTGGTAAACAATTGGTTTGGATACGGACCCTGAAACATGGGTTATAGCCTGGGGTAAATAACACAAGAATCAGAATTAACTAGTATTAGAGACCAGAATGTAGGCAACAACATGCTTCTACTTGGCGGCCATTTTGACATTCACAGATGGCTTCCACAACCAAGTTGTCCATTGCCGTTATTAATGTTGGATTCCTGGACCCTGAAACATGGGTAATCGATGCCATAATAACGTCTCTACTAGCTTCAGAGGCAGGTGTGGTAAAAAAAAGCTTCTCTTTTCTCGGCGGCCATCTTGAATTTAAAGATGGCCGCCCACAGCACATGATCTATGTTGTTGCATTGAAATATGGACTCCCAAAATTGTTTAGATGGTGGAATTACATTTGTATGTGCTTTAAAAAGCCATGATTTATAGCAAAATATAGGTTCAAAATAGCGGCCATTTTAAATCCAAGGATGCAGACTTATTTCGCGATTTGAAAAAAACTGCCAAATGATTTTCTGTTTCTGTGACATCTAAATTTGGAAAAAAAGAAAAAAAAGTATAGAAAATCTCCATAAAAAGCCAACAAATAAGAATATATGAACATAGTGAACCTGACTATTATAAATTTCAATTTTTGTACCAAAGAAAGAAACATTCTCGGCTTACTCCTTCGATGGGGATATTTGATGAAGGCTTTTTTTTAATCAGGGGCAAAAATCAGTACTTTGATTTTTGAAGGGATACCCGATATTGCCGAATCTCTCGTTGCACCTTTTAAATTATGGAAAAGATTAATGAGTATTTATTTACTTCGACGTCGTACCCGTAAACAAAAAAAAGGCGTTAATAAATAATATCTTTTAAATTTCTCTTAAAGGATAACAATTTAAATTTTTCAACTGATAAAATAAGGAGATGATGCATTTTGGCAAATTTTCGCGTACACTGCTTCACTTTGATCGCAATATATGCGGGAAACCGAATGTCCGATGGTGATCGAATCAAAAGTATTTTGTAATTATAATCTACCAATTTAGGCCATTGTATTTCTCAATTTTCTTATTGAACAATTTTTAGCATATTCAGACACCATACACCCCCCCTTAATGGCTGCGGGTCAAAACGTTGATGATCTCATCTATTTACAGTAATAATCGAGCGCAAGCGAAGCTCTCATAGACTAACATATACTAGTATTTCCGTATTGAAAATCTATAGTCGGACGACGGGTTTACGCCAATGCCTTCCTCATTTAATCCCCTTATCCTTTCTTACCCTTAACTCCTACGGAACCGAAACTTTAAAACGAAGGGTACCCCGGTCAGGGATTTGCCATTTTTAATGGCGCAAGTTTGTGTTTGTAGCAAGTACTTGAGTAATATAACGAAATCATATTTTAATTCCTTCACCTGCTGTGATAGTTTGGTTTAGGGATTGAACAATGATTTTCAAAATTTTAACTATGATATTTTGGTACTGTTGTTACAAAATTATGCCTAAATAATAAAATACTTACGATATATTAGAATGCTCAAATAAGATCAAATGTTTAGGTATTTCCCTCTTCTTAAAGGAGCACCTTCTTTACGAACGCGACGTACTATTTAGCTACAAGAGAGGAGTTTAGCTACAACAGAGATGTTCAGCAAATAAATGATCTATTGAAAAATTAATATTTTAAATTAAAATCGTTAAAAAAAAAATATTTCGAATGAAAACTACTGTGGTTGTTTAGATCTTTTCCATGGATCAAATTCCAAACTAAAATTTAAATTCAGTACAATCATCTACAAATGCACATGCATACATGGAATCTGCGATATCGCCTGTTCTGGCTCCCAGCCAGCTGCCTCATGCCCAGGGATCCTAAATCGTCTATGGACATTTGTACAAAGTAACCCCACGGAAGAAATAGTAAGCGGAAGGGGCACCTTTCCCAGACGCACGTGCATCATGGGCGCAGCCATTTTAAAATAAGGCGTCTGTTTCTTAGCTGGCGATGATGGTGATGGCGAGAAGGCGGATTTTTTCAGCACCGCCTTCTCTTGCTAAAGATTTGAACCGTAACTTGCCGATTTTATGCGCTGTGGCATGAGCTCTCATATTCCGTGTCTAGTGAATGGGGATGAAACCCATGCATGGAATCAGCCGACAGCTTATTAGCTCTTGGTTGGTTTCGATGGTTGGGCTTTATTCCGTTCAAATGAAGAAGTACTCGAGTATAAAGCGCTTCATGCAGCCGTTCCCTTTAAAGGTGCAAGGAGAGATTTCACATATCAGGTGCCCGAAAAAAATAGAAAGTCCTGATTTTTGCCGTGATGCAGAGCCTTCCATTAAAAATATCCCCATCTGAAAGGATTAAGCTGAGAAATGTTTCTTTGGTCAAAAATTGTGAAATCTCCAATTTCGTATAGGAGCAAATTACGAAATTCAGCCTATGTTTTACAATGAAATATAAGCCTATAAAAATCGCCTTTTTCCTTTTAAGACATTTCTTTCGCCAAATACATGGTAAGCAATGTCTAATCTATATGAAATTTCTATATGAACACTATTTGGGTGCCTCAAATCTCTTGTTGCACTTAACCAAGCTTTATTTGCATAAATATTATATATGTGCGTGTGTGTGTGTGTGTTGTGTGTGTGTGTGTGTGTGTGTGTGTGTGTGTGTGTGTGTGTGTGGTGTGTGAGCGCGTGCGTATTGTGTGTGTATATGTATGAATGTGTGTGTATTTGTATTGTATCATGTCCCCAACCTCCCCAAAATATAGGAAAATGACTACAAACCTGACGATCACCGCCAAAAAAAAATGGGAAAAGGGAGGTAGCGTTATTTTTCTTGTTAGATCTAGAAGGCATATCATCCTAACACAGACAGGGGTCCGCTCCGTGATTTTTGAAAAGTGCAAAAGGGACGTTAACGTTAGAGATATATACTTTCGAGGACCTACCAGAGATCCTAAATAAATCGGGTTAGGACACTCGATCAAGAGAGTGGAGGCAGGCTGCATGAAATCTGTAGCTTATGGATCGCCGGTCGTACGTGCGCTCCGTCATCTCCGCTCATACGTCATATTGCATTCAAAATTAGGTAGCTTATTGAAATTGGTGGCGCTATCACTATCGATATCGAATCGTCTATGGGCATTTTTACACAGTGTCACCCACCTGACCTAACACACACAACATTCTTTGAGCAATAATCCTCGGAAGGTTTTCGTTTGCTCTTGGAAGTATAACAATGCACTTTATTTCCTTGTTACCGGTTCTTTTGATGTCCTCAGAAGTATAGGAATGCTGTGCGTGTGTCTGTTTGTATTGATGAGTGTGTGTGTGTTGTGTGTGTGTGTGTGTGTGTGTGTGTGTTGTGTGTGGGAGCGAGAGAGGAGATAGAGAGAAGTGGAAATCTCGAAATTGTTTACGACTTATCATCAATTTTATGTACTACTGATCACATTTTCTGCTGGTAAGGTTCATGCTCAGAACACAGGATGTACATTTAAAGGAAATATGTCAAGATTTTTGTCAAGCTCAGTTTTGACTTACATTCATAAAATATATGTACATACATCGAATTCCCGAAAAAATAATACAATTTGATGTAAAATTAACAAAATAGAGGCATTTTAATTTTTGCTTTTTTGACATACGAAGACCCGGGCCGGATTTTTCGCCACGGCTTCATTATCAAAAGCGCCCAATTTTGCTCTACTCGTGACGTCAAAGTGATGACCAAAACACGGTGTTGACTCGAATTGTTATTGCTGACACTGTAATATTGATGGATTAATGAAAGTAATAATAAAATTAGAAAAAAAGTTACAGAATGACATATTTTGTTTCATTTCGTTGTGTTTTAATTATTATTGAAGTGGCACCACTGCGATATGATGGTCACAACGACTTAAATTATGGATGGTCATCACTTTGACGTCACCATTTGCCTGCCGATGTGGATTTGTCGGAATCGTTTTCGAGTATGTCAGCTATTGGGCGGAAAATTAAAAGGGCAAAATACTCAACAAATGTGGACAATTTTAAACTTATTTTGATTTATATGTAATCTACGTTACTTAAGCTTTCCATCCATACCAAATTTTCCAAATATTTCAGAATCATGACATAATTCCTTTAGGAAAAAAAAGTAAGTAAATAAAAGATGGCAAATATAAACACTCTTTTGTCAAGTTTACAGATCAACAGAGCTATTATCCACACATATAGAATGTTGCAAAAAGTTTGTTACACATTTCTGTACTGGTCGGAGATACGCGGGTAGGAATAAAAGTTGAGGATTAGCTAGAAGAAAATAAGCTATAACCGTATGTCAATAGCCGCCATGTTGGTGGACAAGATCCCCGCATTCCAGTACTACAATACATTCACCTGTAAATGATCCCTGTGCAATCGCTAAACATAAATCGATCGACAGCTTAATGTATTGTAGTCCTGGAATGTATGCATCTTGTCCACCAACATGTCTGGATGGTGGTTGACGTCATATTGAATACGGTCTATAGTAGATTCAACCCCATCGTGTCACCGGAGGAAAAGTTTTGGACAGCGTCAATTAGTTGGGAGAGGAGGCAGACTATGTGTCCCGATTCACCTTACATAGGGGGCGGCAAGGTCAACCTGCATCGCAATGCTATAAAAATTTATGCATGTCAAATAGTTTAGATGGATCAAATAACCACCCCCAGGGTGGACACGTAAATAATATGCTGCACGGACCTACAAGAGGAGGGGTAACTATGGGGGTCAAATGTTTAAACCGCTCTAAATCTAATGTATGTAGCTCAATTATTCCTTAAGTAACAAGGAGTACAAAAAGTCAATTGGTCACATGCGTGTGGCGCCTCCTTTCCAAGATATTTGGGAAAATAGGCTAAAACACAGCAAAATTGTCCTAACTTGGCGAAGAAACGGTCAAATTTCACGGGGATTTCAGCATTCTGCAGCAAACAAAGTCCGTCTTCGGAAACTACAATGCGCATGTGCTTTGGGATAGCCCTTCCTGTCAATCAAGCTCAAATCTCCTATGAATAGTATCGCGTATCGGGAAATTTCGGATTTCCTGAGAACTCGTGAGCTGTTGCCGTAATGACCCCCAGCGACGCCGGTCACGGCTTCATTTGCATAATTTATGATCGTTTCGTTTACTATAGTAAAGTTCTATGTGCTAAAGGTCATTTGTTTATTCAGAAAGGTCAATGTTTGTAATACCCAGATTTCTTTGTAAAATTATTTTTAGAAATGTTTAATGATACTGATTCCAAATAGGAATGCTTGCATTTTTGGATTCATCTTCTGTTATATGGAAGGGGTCAAATTTCCTGTAGGACTCTGTGGGGATGGGGATATTACACCCCTCCCTATTAAAGGGAACAAACTATGCAAAATAAAAGGCATATTTGAATTCAGTTATTAATTAAATATTTTTTTTGATATTTTTTTACAAAGAAATCTGGTATTACAAATGCTGACCTTCTTGAAAAAACCATAATAAACAAATGACCTTTAGCCTATTTTCCCAAATATCTTGGAAAGAAGGTACCACACGCATGTGATCAAATTGACTTTTTACTCCTGGTTACCTAAGGAATAATTTGAGCTATATTACAGTAGATTTGGAGCAGTTTAAACATTTGACCCCCCCCCCCCCCATAGTAACTTAATCCCCTCGTAACACCCCCGTGCAGCTGATTGAAAAAACGTGTCCACCCTAGGATTGTTACTTATGGTCCATATAGAAGCTACCCAGATAGGGCACGTTTTTATAGCATGAGATGTCAGTTTGCAATGGAATATTAGGGTTTGCCCCCTCCCTACCTGTTTCATGATAAGATAATCTGGTCTTTAGTTTAATGATTGCAAAGACTTTTGTGTCCTTCCTATCCAAAGCACACGGGCGTTCAAAAGTCAGTAACATTCAACTCACCTGTTACATTGAATACCATTGAAGCAAATACGATTAGTCAGAATGTATTGAGAGTTAATGTAGCTATTATGTGTTTACGTTGACCTGATGTTTCATTATGCTCAGAATTGATGTTTCGCTGCTATCGGACTATAATTATGTTTCAATAGATTTCGCTTGGAATTTTACATTTCATCAATCTGCACACATCCCCTCATTCAATGCCAATACCTTCGGAAAAGTACTAGAGGTGACACGATGGGTTGAATCTACTATAGCTATGCCGTTAAGATTGTGTGTAGATATTATGTTTATAGTTTTTATTCGCTGGTAGTAAACGCATATTGTCGATGATCAAGTTCATTTGGGAGGGGATGTGAGAGAATCAAACTAAAAAGCCGTATAGTATAGTTTGATATGTCAGCTATTTAGATCCCGTGGGATTTTCGTGCCAAAATTGATTTTATTGGCTAACTTTGTCAATTTTGGAGTGCTGATTTCAAAAAAGTTAGGTGCCATTTTTTTTTCAACCACACTTTCAGTCGCCATTTTGAATTTCAAAATGGCCGCCATTTTTCTTTATATTTTGTCTTATATCTCGGCCTATGAGCAACTTAGAGGAGTAAAAATGGTGGCAAACCCCCCATGTTTGTGATACCAGGGATTACTGAAAGCATGTCATACTATAAGATTGGTTTGGCCGCATCTTGAATTTCAAAATGGCTGCCATTTTAAACTATGTTATGGTTCCTGTATCTCGGCTATATGGGCAACTTAGAGTAGTAAAAATGGTGGCAAATGTCCATGTTTGTGATACCAGGGATTCCATTAAAAGCATTGCCTTGCTTGTCATTAATTTGGGTTGGTCGCCATCTTGAATTTCAAAATGGCGCCTTTTTTCAATTACATGGTGTACATATTGCCCCATGCCTTGGCTTGTGAGTAACCGTAGAAAAGTGAAAGTGGTGGCAATGGCTATGTTTGTGATACCAGGGATTCCATTAAAAGCATTTCCTTATTTGTATCTAATTTGGTTTAGTCGCCTTCTTGAATTTTAAAATGGTCGCCATTTCCAATTGTATGTTGTCCAAAGGGGGAACTGCCGATCTTATAACCCGTCAATTTTGTAATCTGATAAGCCCAATTAGCCGCCATTGGTTAGTTTGGTTGCATTCCCTCCTCTTGTAGGAGCACCGAGATAATATCTCGTGTTGTCAATATGTAGGTTTTAGTAGATTATATCATACAGTCATAAGTTGGCATGTCACAATTGGCAAGACATAGTTTGGCGTGTCAAAAAATTAGCTTGTCATTAATCAGTGTCATAGTTGGACTAGAGCAGAGTCCCATTGGTGTAGTGTCATAATTTGCATAGAGTTCAATATATTGACTCATTGTCACAGTTAGCATACATGCAGTTCATATTAGTGCATAGTGAAAATAAGCAAGGATGGGGGGAGGTTATTTAGCAAGAAGCAGAGATCTCACAACATGCAGTCTATAAAGCAGCATACTTGTTATGGGTTCGCATGGTGCACACAGCTTTGGATACATTTTGAAATATGATGAATCCAGGACAATGACAATCCATCAAATCTTTACTTGAAAGTGTTTTAAGCGTGGTGTAGAGTACCACCTAACCAATATCATGGCCTGCAACGACCTCCTCTTTGAAGCATCTTTGCAGCTAGAAAACTTGGATACCATGTTCCTGAAATGTCAGGAACACTGCAATAGGTTTCATATGAAGAGGTAAAGTCAATCATTAGAGACCATTTCCGAGCTTCACTTGGTCAAGACCTTCCGCAGATGGATAAATTTCTCCCGAGTTATATGAAGCAGGTAGAGAGTCAACTTTATTTGATTCGAGCAAGCAGACAAGGAGAGTGGGAGCTTTTTCTCGGTGCCCTTGAGAAGCAAGTCAAATACTACTTTGTTCATGATCTCTACAAATATGTTCGTTTTGTACCAGTTTGTCTTACCCAAATGAAGAAGCTTAAGTGCATTGACCAAGAAACCTCTGAAAGCTCTAAAATCTAGTGATTTCATGGTGACTAAGTCAGGCATTCCATTCACAAATCTGTTCGTGGACCAAACATTGGAGTTTACTGTCATCCCCAGATGACTCTTCTCCTCAGATGGCCTTTTTCTAACCCCAACTGACAAGAGTATTTTTGTCCATGCCATTGAGGAGTCCAACAGGAAACCACCAAGTGACTCTCAAGTAAACTTAACACCGGCTCATGCATCAAGCAGGTTGGAGATACAATGCAATTTTTGTGTGCATTATCGATGTTCCATGGCAGTTGTTAAAACTATCAAAGGTCCATCAATGGTATGCTGCTCTTATTTTGCCCATACCTTTGATCGAAGCATCCGTAAGATCGTGTCCGGGTATGATGAAGGATGTGTTGACAGAGATATATTGACAACTCACTGAAAGCTCAGACACGTGGCAAAAGGTCTGCAGGTATTGATCCGGTCAAGTTTTACATCAGAGACCACTGAAAAACCTGCTGTCTCACAATGAAACTGACAGATTACTTAGGGAAACCTCTACTCCATGAATATGAAGATAGCAAGAGTTTGGTTGGCATCCTCAACATATTCCAATATCGGTCAGCACTCACACGAGGAGGCAGACACCTTGATCCCAATGTATGTACTTGATGCATCCAAGACTGACGGAGACATTAGGGATATAGATGTATAATCGCCAGAAGCGGATGTCTGCATTTACCTAATGGATTTGTGTTCAACCAACAGCCTTCCAGGTGAGCTTCACTTCTTCACTGGAAAGGGAAAAACAAAGCGCACAATTGACATACGTGCAAGGTGTGCAGCAGTTGCAAGCGATAAAAATAAAGGTCTACTGGTCTGCATGCTTTTAGTTGTACTGATTGGGGAGGGAACTTTGCTGGTATATGATAAAGCTTAGACTCAAGCTGTGACGCGATGGATGTATTCCAGAAATTTTGTGACGATAGTTTCGACTTAGACAGCATGTTAAATGTTCTTGACAACTTTTTGTGCGTGGTGTATGCCAAGAACAGCACATGCAGCAATTGCAGCACATATGCCAAGTTCAGCACTCTGTAAATGTAGAAAAACAATTGATTACAACGTAACAAGTCCAGAAGACGATCTTTACTAGGTACTGGGTAACCCGTGTAGTCATGTAAGCCTCTAACATGTCTAATGAATTTGAATAGCCTTATTTAATTAAATTTTTTTTGAACATTGTAACTAGGGGCTAAGTCGTTTTGGGAATGAAAAAAAAAATCCTCTGTGCATTTTAGTCAAGTTTGCATGAGAAACATTTTTGTGTCTCTAAAAAGGTGAATAACATGAGAAGTATTAACTTCTTTTCTTCATGAAAATATTATTGATTAATGCCTACACCTCAAATAAAGTTTCCGAAATAACGTAGTATGGTGAAAATAATCTTCACGTACTGATAAGACAATCCAAGATCAAAGTTGGGTATTTCATGGATAGTGTTATAGTAGAACCTATAATTTATATACTGATATTTGGGTTACAGTTCTTTGACATTACAATTAATCAAAACATAAGAATTGTCTAGTGGCGCCATTTTGAAATCTTCCATAGTGGCTGAATTTGCTCATTGAAATAATAGGCATGCAGTGATTTGGAATCATCATCATAGTACATGGAATGGTACCATTTTTACACTGCTTTATTACTGGCATGCTGAGATTTTATAAAACAAGTGTATTAGATATGTCGGCCATTTTTAAATTCAAGATGGCGGCAAACATAAATTAGATACAAGTAAGCCAGTGCTATTAATGGAATCCCTAGTATCACCAACATGGGTATTGCCACCAGTTTTACTCTTCCACGTTGTTTACACACCAAGATATAGGACATAACCATTTAAAATGGCAGTCATTTTGAAATTCAAGATGGCAGCCAAACCAAATCAGTTACAAGTAAGACGATGCTTTCAATGGAATCCCTGGTATCAGAAACATGGGTATTGCCACAAATTTTACTCCTGGGTCATTCCATGCCAATTCAACAAATCGAGTACACCATTACCTCATAGATTTCTTTCCTTTTTGGTGTATTGAAAGATATTCATGAGAAACTAAAATCCTGAAAATTTGAGATCTGTACCTCTTCGTTTTCACGCTACAGCAATTTTAAATTTGAGGGAGGTCACCTCAAAAACATGTACATGTGTGAAGTTCAATATTCAGAGGGCCATAAGTAAAGAACTACACCCTCAGATCCTTCCAACTTGGAATTTTGGATAACCGTTTGCTGTAGATTGTAAATATGTGAACAGAAAAATGCACCTTGCCCCAATTTAAAATGACAAGGGGTCAAAAATGGCCCAAAAACCACTCGGACCATACTTTTGGGGCCCATAAGTCAAAAAGTAAAAGTGATATAACTTCCAAATTTGGGCTGGTGAAAGCTTATCTTGAATACTACCCTTGTGTACAATCTTATACTTATATCAGCTTTATTGGAAGAGATATAGCTGTTGCAAAAAGCAAAAAGTCCAAATTAACCTTGACTTGACCTCCCTAAAAATCAATGTCAGACATTTTGCACCAAATTCTGCTTGAAATATGGTTATTGAGGGTCCCTGCTGAAGTTGTGTGCAAAGTTTCAACATGGTGTCTAACTGCCATATGTAGGTAAACAGGCTTCAAAGAATCTAAACTTTCAACTAATATAAGACAAAGTTCCCATTGAAATGTACACAGAATTCTTAACTTTGCAACCTGGGTATTCAAGTGCAGTTTTAAGACTTTGAATCCAAGTTTGACCTTGTAGAACTCTAACAATGAAATTGAAATCAATATCATCACCTTATTAGCACATGATCTAGGTATGGACCAAATTTCAGCTTGGTGTCTTGTTTGGTAAGGAATTTATAATACTTTAATTATTCTAATTGAATTATATAGTTAAAAGTGAACTGTGCAAGTTAATACCCAGGTTGCAAAGTTCAGGTTTCCTGTGTGTTTCAATGGGAATTCTTTCAAAGCTGAATACATGAAGTAGGGCTTTTTGAAGACCAGTTACTTATAGAAGACACTTAGACACCACAATGAAACTTTGCCAAAATATTAAACAAGGACCCCCTCAAACATATTTCAAGCAGAATTTGGTGCAGAATGTCTGACATTGGTTTTTAGGGGGGGCCAAGTCAAAGTCAAATTGGAATTTTTACTTTTTGCGACAGCTATATCTCTTCCAACGAAGCTGATATAAGTATAAGATTGTATACAAGGGTAGTATTTAAGATTAGCAATCTCCAGCCCAAATTTGGAAGTTATATCACTTTTACTTTTTGACTTATGGGCCCCCAAAGTATGGTCCGAGTGGGTTTGGAGCCATTTTTGACCCCTGTTATTTTAAATTGGGGCAAGGTGCATTTTTTTCTGTTCACATATTTGCAATCTGCAGCAAAAGGTTATCCAGAATGCCAAGTTTGAAGGATCTGAGGGGTGTAGTTCTTTATTTATGACCCTCTGAATATTGAATTTCACACCGGTACATGTTTTTGAGGTGACCCCCCTCAAATTTAAAATTGCTGTAGAAAACGAAAAGAGGTACAGAGCTCAAATTTTTAGAATTTCAGTTTCTCATGAATATCTTTCAATACACCAAAATAGAAAGAAATCCATGAGGTGATGGTGTACTCGATTTGTTGAATGGCATGGAAGACCCTCCTCTAAGATGCTCCTAAGTCGCGATATTGGACAAAATATACTGAAAAATGGCGGCCATTTGAAATTCAAAATGGCGACTGAAGGCGTGGTTTGGCAAAAATGGCACCTAACATTTTCGAAATCAGCACCCAAAAATGACAAAGTTAGCCAATAAAATTCAATTTTGGCACAAAAATCACACGGAAAAACATAACAAACGGTACTAGGATTAACAGCTGAAATGCTCAAACCCTTTTTTTGTTTTTTTTTCAAACAGAATGAGGATGCTTTAACACTTAAGTGCCCCAAGGGGTGGGGGTTTCCATAGTACCAACATTTGGCATTTTTTTGCGATTTCTCGATTACGCAATCAAATTTTTAAGGAGTTTTTGAAATTGTCTGATTTTGAATACGCTTCTCCTGATACAAACAAAAAATTAAATCCGCCCACGGCTTCATTAGAATAATTAGGTGGCGTCCCAGGAAGGAAAAAAATCAAGATATTTTACTAATGAACAAATAAAGTAATTTAAATCTTGGGATTTAGTTGCTTAGGTATATACCTTAGGAGGTAATTAATTATAATTAATAATACTTAAATCAAATACCTTTTAATGCTGATAGCATCATTCTAATTGGTCATTTGGGGCCCGTTTTGCTCTTAAAATGTGTAAGTTATGGGAAAAATAAGGCGATTTTGTAAGTTTTGTGAGAAAAATACAAGTGGTATAAATTTGGCTATATTTGCAATGATTATTTTAATGGGTTATTTCTAGAGTAGATATAAATGAATTAGTTTGGTTCAAAACCTTATTATTGGAGTTGCTGAGGATTGAAATGGTTTCGGACCCACTTGTTTCGAAGAGTGACAAATTCAACTGCTGTAGGTCGTAGGTCAAAGGTCGGATTTCATTTTTATTGTGGGTATGTTGTTCTTACGTGACCCCCAATTACTTGTGTTCGTGTCATGATCCAACCCCCAGGGAAAAGTGGTTATCTGGGTTGGGTCCCTATGGAAACCCCCCCCCCCTTGGCACTAAAACCGGAAGTTTTTTAGCTTTTAGGCACTTAGTGTTAACCATCACGATCCTTGTTGTTTGAATGTAAAGGCTTCCCACCAGATGCAATTGATAGATTTTCGAATTCTATTGTATTGATTACATTTGTATTATTAATAAACAGAAGCGTATCTTGTCAATTCTGCCAATTAGATGTTGCCAGGACATTGTCTGAATAAATCAAATAAAAAAAAATTGAATTTTGGCAAAATAATTGAAAAAACAAAACAAAAATGTGAATACTTGATGTGTGCATTTTTTATACAATATACTCTTCCTCCCATTTGACTATTTGATATGTTGAATATAATTTATGGTTCATCAAATCTATAGCTGAGTATTTCATTTTTCTCCGTTACGCCACAAACAAATTTTTATGCCTTAGGCAGTCATTGAATTTAGGCCAGGTGGTAGAATAGACACCATTTAAAAAACAAAAGTCTGCTTGTACCTGGTAGTATAACATAGCTAGTGCTATATAGACAAAGCAAACTTTGGAATAGAATTCTAAGTGGTATTGTATCTTATTTGAAAAGACCAATTTTGTAAAAACAAGTGTCCACTGTCCTAAAAAATAGTCCTACTGTCATAAATGTGTTGCTATACAGCTCGGGGCAGATACGGTTCGCGACGAATAGAGGCAGTAACCCTGCGAACAGAATTGAGCATTGATTTTATCAACTTAGTGGCGTTTTCTTCTTTTTATGCAACGTATAATATAGCCTCAGACCTAAACTGGTGAACCATTTTTGAAATGAATTTGGTGCTTCTGGGGGATACCCCTGCCATTTTCTTGGGTTGTTAGGCCTAGCTAGGCGTACTCTGGTAAAACTTTGAACTTGGGTGGCGGTTACGAGCATAGTTAAAGCCGACTGTTTGGCGGCTGTTAATAAGCATAAGTGTAGCCTAACAGCATGCAACACCTGCTGAGCCTTGGGTTTGTGAATGGTTTGTATTGTGTTTATGCTAAGACTTTTGTTAGTCATATGCTAATTATGCTTATTACATAGATTGCGACCTCTAACTTTATTAATGACCATCACTAAGTTGATCAGAGGGTGATAGAAGTCTATTGGCTAAAGATTAAAGATCAACCGTAGGGAACAACATTTACCAGTTGTCAAAATCTTGATAAAAATAAGACATACTTATTCCCTACTGAACTTTTAAAGATGAAGTTGCAGTTCAATAAAGATTTCGGTAAAGATGTTCACTTTTTCTTCATGCAGTATGATGTGGTTCTATGTGAAAATTTGCCTACGTTTGTTACTCTTTCCACAGAGCGCGATGGTCTCGATATCATCAATGTTATGTGTTGTGCTGAGTGTCTCCATGGTTCAGGGGATAAACTTCGGGGATTTAGACCAGAGTGACCCGGCTTCCTTGACCCTAAAACCCAACCTCTACCTGAGGGTGTGGATTGAAGATATCGGCACAAAAACGGATCTTTTGTACAAGGATTTACTGCCACGATGTAAGTTCAGCTCTGCCAAATGTGTTTTGTTATGTAGATTCCGGTTTAGTTTATACAGTAATTCTTCATAAATGCTTCGGAAGGTTGACATTTTGCAAGAAAAAGATTTAATTCAGGTGCTTTGTTCCCATTTTAATTCCTTTTAAAATATCACGGCATTCTATGTCGAGCTGCCAACTTGCCAGTACTTGACAGACATGAAATCGGATTTCGAAGTCCCACGTTAATATTTTTTTTCGCAAATATGAAGCCCAATCCAGAGTGCAAAAGGGCGTGTTTGCTGTAGATTACTGATCTTCCACTCTTTTTCTCTCGACTTCGCCGATCATACAGTGGCAAAATCAGTTATCGCACTAACTTGGGGCCATATTAAACACTCCATTTCGGTATTTGAGCTGTAAATTCCTCTTTAAAACATTGTTTTTCTTGCTGATTTATTCAATTTACCTCCGCTCATTCTGCCCTTAGTATCACTATATACGTTTTGATGCAGCTGGATTTTCATGCCAAAGTAAGATGTTATTGGCTGACTTTGTCAATTTTGAGTGATTTTAAGAAATAAGATACCATTTTTAATCACATGTTCAAGCAACATTTTGAATTTCAAAATGGCTGCCATTTTTAAACCACTAGCGTCTGTAAATAATTGAAGATCAGATTCCCCTGACCAAGCTTGTTCAGGGATCATTGAGACCCATTAAATTTTTGAATAAAAAGCAACCAAGTGTGAAGATCCTTTTTTGCACCATCTGATGCACCATCTTAATTTGAATGTTTGTATTCTTAATCCCACAAGTCAAATCAATAAGTCTCCTAAGGAATGGCCTACCTGGGGCTATTGCTTTTGATGACAAAAGAGAGGGAGCCCACTAAAGATTGAAGACTTCACAAAGTGATATGCGGTGCACCAAGAGCGTCATTTATTTTGGATTAGCTTAATGATTTTCTCATGAGGGACTTTAATTTGCATGTTGACTGAATCAATTTGAAGGCCAAGAAATACTATTGATGTTGTAGGACCAACTGTTTTATCGGGTGCCAAGGAAACGCTTAATGTTTTACAGATAGATGAAAATTTTGACCAAAGTGAATCACATGACCAACGACTATTTGAATCCCCCCCAGCAAACAAGAAATCATCAAAATAATGGGTCACGTGATTGGTTCCAACATTTGATTTAAAAAACTCATTGTAAAAACGTTGAGAAGGTTTCGAAAAGTGCAGGAGAGCAAGGGGCCCCCATTGGCAAGGCTTTATCAATGAAATATTGGTCATTTAGCTTATACCAAGCAATTGAAAATCTTGTTTGTGAACAGGGAGAAGACGAAAGGCTGACTGAATATCAGTCTTGGCCATGAGGGCCCCTATATATTCCAATACCGACAATCATGTTGATGGCGTCATCAAATTTTGCATAATGTACTTTGCACAATTTTCTGTCAATACCATCATTTATTGATGTACCTTCAGTGTATGACAAATGTTGTATTCGGCGGAATTTCCCTTTTTCAGCCTTCGGTATAATACCAATAGGCGATACAATCAAATTGCGCAATGGCCTATTAGCAAATGGATTATACGCCATAATTCAACCTCTTTATTGATTTTCTCAAGAGCTGCAATAGGATTTTTCACAATTGATTTCAAATTGAAACAATCTCTATCGATTCTCTCCCCGAGTAACCTAATTTAAAGCCTTCTAAAAAGCCACAGCGTAAAGTAGTGGCTTTTTTTTTTATTAGGATACTCCTACACCAAGGGAAGAATAGCATCAAGTTTGATTGGCGATTGGTAAATGCAACAAAGGCATTTTTTATTTTCACAAGGGAGCTTATTTTTTCTTAAGTTGCAAGCCTTTCTTGCAAGATTGGACACCATGCCATATTCATTGCATTTGAAGCAAACATGTTTGTAAATGCACGCGTTTCTTGAACATCCGACACGATTGAAGTCGATGCAAACGTAGTTTGATCTTTGGCCCTTGCCTGC